>SMSR01011673.1:41685-55971 GCA_019453355.1 Ceratina japonica | reverse complement strand
ATTACGAATTAGTTCTGGCGCGATAGATTGCTAATTAAGACGTTCCCAATAGATTCAACGACCATAAATCTGGCGAACGTATTTCCTCGGCGAAAGGGCGCACGATAACTCCGGGGAGTATATTTCAAAATTTCCGATAGTAATAGAAGAGAAAGAAACGACGTGATCTGTTCTACCTCAGGACGGTCGTCGGTAAGAACCAGCCCGCTAACGTATATAATAAAGTCTACAATACAAATCGATACTTTCCGCGAGTTCACGCTCGGCTGAGCCGAAACCACCCGCGGAGCCGCTGATGGAGTTATAGGGCAAACAAACAACGCCGTTTCTTCGCATCGATTAAAACACGAACTCAGCCTCTCGGCGAGTCAGCCGACCGCGTCCATCTGATGAACCGTATTAAGAGCGTAGGTAGGAACACACTCCTTCATAACCGACCAATAAAGAGCACGGTTGAGTAAGATGTAGCGGCAGCAAAAGCGAATTAAGCTTTGTAATACAAACAGCTAATCATTTACGAGTTCAGTGAAACTTTTCCTTTTATCTACGATCCTCTACACTTCACTAATTCACAAAAAATTCATTTCCAAGTCTACGTATTTAATAAAATATATTTCTAAAGACTCGAATATCGTTTTCAGTTCGCAGAAAAACATGTTTTTCATGGAAAAGTGTTTTAATCGATATTTTCACACTTTTGAGCCTCTAACGGATAAAATAAGGGTGCGGGGGACAAGAGTATTTCAAGCGAAACTCTTCTCTCCCTCTGTTTGGAACCACGTGACAGGGCTCCCGTATAAATGGTTTAATTTCCTTATTCAGACGGCAAACCACTCGGTGCGCCGCGACGAGAATACTGATGAAACAACGACAGGGGACAATCAAGAGGGTCGGAGACGTTTACTACAAACAGCCCTCGTCGAGAGAGTCCTCCTCGAAACTTCCGCCGCGCCGCGTTGCTGACCCTTTTCTCTTGACCGTCGTTAGCTGACGGTAGAAAAAAACAGCTTGCCACTTTGTGGACGATAGTTGCAATGACTGAATAAATACTATGGAAACTAAAGGACTGATCCCGTAGAAGAATCTTTACCTAAGAATGTCTTCAAGAACCAGATGGTAATTTGATAAACTTAAACTAAATGGAAGATGATCATTTCCAAAAAAGCTCCAAGAAAAGAAAGAGTTCTCAATAGTTGAGAAAACAGTAGCATGAATAGCAAAATAAACTCGCAGGGATGGTTTGAGAACTGGAGAATTATTTCCTAAATAGAATTCCGTAGGTATCTCCATAGCTCTAGATTGGCGATTTGATGTAATTAAATCATCCGATTCCCAGGGTAGATACAAAATGTATACTCTGGGGTTTTAAGCGAAATACGAGCTGCGCTAGCTGCATTGCATCCGCACCGTGAAATTTATGCGTCTGCCATTTCGTACTGATAGTGGGTAATCAAATTATTCAAATAGTTCCTACAATGCAGAACTTTTCTACGTGCTATATCCTCAAATATTCGGATAATTCACTCGCTAAAAAATTCTATCACCGACCAGTTTCACGACGCGATTCTTAAAGATATAAGAACTGTATTCACGCAGAAGATTGCAGTAAAAAAAAAAAATCTGTACAAAGAGAATTGATTTTCGCCGGCCTAGATCAATCATCCGTCTAGAATCGCTTCATTCCTGTTCAAAGCGGTGGCCGGGCAATCGCGATAACCATCGCGGTCCGATACTGTATACCGTAGGTACTGTACGCAATTAGCTGGCGAGCGGTAGGAAATTCAACGTAAAGCGCATAACGTTAACAAGGTGGACAAACGGCGAGCTTGCGCTACGGCAGGCTCCGAACGCGAACGCGAAATTCTGCAGAGCGTCTACGAATACCAACTAAGCAGAACGAGATGCGAGGGCTACTTCACACACAGACACACAGAGAGAGAGTGAGAGAGAGAGAGAGGCGGGGGGGAGGGGAAGGGGTTGGACCGCTATCTCGGTTCGTTAACGTTAATTAAGGGTAGACGTCGATAAAGGGAAGTCGTTATGCGCCCTCTCCCCGATTCCCCGCGTTGTACCGATCACGGGCCACCGACCATGTCGGCGTCGATGGCTTATCATTGATTAACGGATAAACAAAACGTGTATTGCGTGCGTATACTCCGCGTTAAATACACTGAACGTCGTACGTGTTCGCGCGCGTCTAATGACGTATTAACTGTTTGGACACGGCCCGGAGGGTATAAAATGACCTGCGAATTGCAACCCCTCTAGCATAGGCCCCGCTGATTTTATCGCTGAAAGCCCGAGCGCAATTTTCTTTGAAATCTGGCCACTGAATTTCCCAGCCTCGATGATTCAAAATGGTAAAAATCGCTGGACAAACTTTTCATTCGTTTGAAAATTAAAGAACATGATATATAAATTGTTAATAACATTCTATGATTAAATATAAAACGGTATTCTTGAATCTCTCGTAAAAATTATGGTAATATATGGATGATCAAAATGGTAAAAATCGCTGGACAAACTTTTCATTCGTTTGAAAATTAAGAACGACCATAATATATGAATTGTTAATAACATTCTATGATTAAACATAAAAGGGTATTCTTGAATCTCTCGTAAAAATTATGGTAATATATAGATGACCAAAATGGTAAAAATCGCTAGATAAACTTTTCATTCGTTTGAAAATTAAGAACGACCATAATATATGAATTGTTAATAACATTCTATGATTAAATGTACAAGGGTATTCTTGAATCTTTCGTAAAAATTATTTCCTACAGGAAAATATAAAGTATTCAGTTTAAGAAGTTCTCGAGGATTGAGAGAAGGATGGCAAGTATTAAAGGCTTAAAGCGGGCGGAGCAGCGGAAATCGCTGGCAGGCTCGCAGTTAAGAAACGATCAAGTGAATGAAAGCGGCCGTCCGCGAATCGCATTCAAGTATCATTAGTTTCCATTTAGAACTATCGCATGCCTCCGAGGCGATCAAAGATTTCATTCAACCGCTCGCGGGCAACAACAAATTAACTATTCTCTTTTAATCGACGTCCATCGGGGAACCGGTGTTTGCTCGGAACACTAATCGTATGAACGATCGAATGTTTGCCAGCCCGTTGTCGGACTCTGTCCGGCCGCGAACGGCGACTACCACTCGCTCCGTCGCTGGCACGCTAGTCGAAGGAAATTAAAAGTAAATTGAAATCGGTTCCTGGATGGTATTGATTAAGCGGCTGAAAGGTAAAAGAAGCGCGAGAGAAAGAGACGGAGCGGAGCGGAACGACGCGCGCGCGCGTGTGTCCGTGTGTACATGCACGCGTAAAAGGAAGAGCAAGCAACGCGAATTGAATTCCGACGAGCCGTGAGTTATCCGCCGATTCCACGTGGAAATTTCATAAATCGCATGATTGTGTTAGAGCTCGAGAGCTGTGTCAGCGAGCGATGATCTGTCACCGTTTAACTTCGCTACGGATGAATCTCTGATCGCCGTATGAGCTGGATGAATTAAATATAAATTTTCAACAGCGCCGACCGACGCTCTGTTATTGCTTTCCGAACAATCGATATCTACTCAATTCAATCAAACGCACTTTGTTTAGAAAGAATAAATAAAATAAAAATGTTTAGTTAATGAATTTCCGAAATATTTAGAATAATCCAATAGAGACTGGAGTCCAAACTCTCTAAAAATTTCATCATTTTATTTTTAGAAGCGACGTCTGTGTTTTTATATCGAATTCTAAACTGCAATAAAAATAAATATTGTGCAAAGCGGGATACCATCAGCGCGCGCCGCTTTGATCGTTCGTGAGAAAAATTTGCAAACGCGATTTTTCCCCCGTTTCCTATTTGAGCGGAGGAACCCGAATTCCGTGCGGCGTATCAGAGACGATGCGATATCGATCGAGTCACCCCTTTTAAATCGGTTGATCGATTCGCGAATCAAATTAGTTTAATTACGTCCCCCGTTTCGGTGGGACACGAGGAGGAATAACGGTGGGTGGGCGAGGGGGCCGCGATTCCTCCGTGTTCCAGCGTTCCAACCCCTTTTTCCGGCGCGCCGCGGCCGCTAAAAACTTGATTACATTTCCTATAATGCACGGCGTTACACGCGTAACACGCGTTGCGTTTAACGTCGAACGTTTACGTGCGGAAATTGCGCCCGCAATGGTTCCCGTTTTCATCGCGGCGAAAGAACGTCTGCCCGGCGCGACGTAATTGCATCCCAATAGTCCATTCCGCGCTGGTTTCTCAGCGAAAATATATAGATACGTATAAAACGTGGGAAATGTGGAAATTCATTTCGCCGTTCGATTAAACGCGTCCCTGAGTGCCGTTTTCTCTGCGAAATTGATCGAACAGATTCGCTGAACGTGATGGATGTCTTTAATTTTTCATTCATTCTTTTCCCCGAAAAATCGTTACCGCAATAATGGCGATACGTAATCAACCATCGGCCGCGCGACGTTTTTAATTGTCAAGGAAGAAACTCCGACGCGTTTCCCCTGTTTTAGTAATTGATTTAAACAATAATACTATGATGAAAGGAATGTAAAATTAAATTTACTTGCTGTAGCTGAAACGTGTATGTTATAACATTAACGTGCGCCCGCTTCGTTTATCTTTCTTAATCTAAATTTTAAATTAATTTCACGAACCGCCCTCAAGGTAATTATTCAACAATAACTTTATTCCTTCATATTCGATGCGGTATAATATTAATTGCATGTAAAACAACAAAAATTATGTTAAATAAAATCTGTCTTTAGTTTTATGTTTCGATGAAAATCGATTTGTACAGTAAATTGGAAAATTGCGAGTTAATTCGATTACGGATCGGAAAATATAGTAAACCAATAACCGTTCCATAATAGTAAAGCTCTATACCGTAAAAAAAAACAGGACTAAATATGCTTTTACAAATCGGTAAACGCGTACGCGTATCTGAATAGTGGATCAGCGCGGGAAATGAAGAAAAAGGGGGAAAAAGAATAAAAATTATTTGTACGTAGGTAGAAAACCGGGCGTGCCTCTCAAATAAACGGTTCTCCTATATAAAAGAGCCGGCGGATTCGCGCTTCGAAAACAAAGATAAAAAATACCGGAGTGACGAATGTTCAACAAACCCCGTGTCGTTTCCCATTTTCACGTAGGTATCGAAAACCGGCCAGGAAAATAGATCCCCATATTTTTGTGTGGTACAACGCGCATCGATAGATCGACAGATTGATAGACATTTCAGCCAGCTTTTACCTGCCGATTGTCATCTGCGTTTCCCAGTTTTTCCACCCGCGTCCCCGCCCCTTTTCCGCGTCGCGGCCTGGACACCGCTGCATTTTTAGACCTTTTTTCCACCCCTGACGGCCTTGCGAACACGATTATCTTGTCCGATCGTGAAAATATGGGATATTTAGAAAATCTGATTCAACTACTGCTGGTCCCGACATTTATACTGCGTTATGTATTATATTTTTGCAAAATCAATAAAGAGTAATTTTACTTAACTACAATTTTTATATACAGGGTGGATCGCTACATTTTGCCATCTAGATTTACGTCATTATTATTACGCGTAGCAAACAATGTTTCAGGTGAAGTTGAATGGTTCAGTGGGGCTCACACAATACCAAGAATATTTTTGTGTTTATGTCATTTTTCTCAGAGATATGAAGGTCACCTTAATTTTTTTAAATGGAACAACCATTTTTTAAACACCTACGATGATAGTCCCTTTCATTAGGAATTCAATTACTATAATTGTTCAAGGTCACTCAAGATCACGGTCGAAGAAAACTATACGAAAACGTACAAGTAATCGACTCTAGAAATTTTTGAAAACATTCACTAACATTAAAGGATATTCTTGGTATCGTGTGAGCCCCATTCAACTTCACATGAAACATTGTTTGCTACGCCTAATAATAATTACGTAAATCTAGATGGCAAAATGTAGCGATCCACTCTGTATATCGAATTATTTTATGAAAATATGTTACGTAAATTTGAAAACTCATATTTATACAATATAAAAATAGTACTATTATTGAACATTAGAAATGCATGTATTTATTTGCTACACAAAACTTGATTTGATTGACTGTTAAAAGAAAGACAAGAACGATGAATCACTCGTAACATAACATTAGTATCCGCATTGAAATGCCACACACACGTAACAGCAAAATCCGATCCAGGTATTCGAGCGTAGGAATAAATTCACAGAGATATGAGTCACGGAGCAATTCAATTAAGAACGCAAAGATCGTTGTCTAAATTCGCCAGATAATAAAATCGGTATGTAAGCGTTTCCTTCGAATCAACAGCTGCTTCGGATTGGAATATAAAGAAAGGATAAGCAATCGGTCGATCTGAACGGCTCAATCGGCAGCCACTTGTCCAACAAACAATGCCAGCCTCGCGTTACACGCCATCGAGCCAACAAACAGTACACGTCCACCGCGTGTACATACAACTTCGTGCATTTCTCCCTTCTAACCAATCGTAAAACCGCCATTCATAATAAACGAAAATTAATAACTAGAAACTTCCGTATAGCCTAGAGCGACGCGGGGCCGTATCGAGTAGCGGTGCGGCGGCGTGTACAGTACGCTATCGTTCGAAATTCCATCGGCAACTTCGTTTCGCCAAACAATCTTGTACCCGGAGCGAAACATCAACTTCCACAGGCCGGGCTGTTCGACGGCGAACAAAACGGCGCAGTGCCGTGCGCCGCGACACGCAGAATCGATTCAAACCCATAAAGACGGCAGCGAACTTGATCCCGCGACCGCGCCGCGAATATCCCGCCCTGTTTCTCGCTTTATTCATAGCCGGTCTTTCCTTCCCGTCGGAAACACAATCTCCCGACTAGTCCGGCCGGTGTTCCCGTCGCGTTCGCGTTTTTCCTCGCCGCATTCCCCGGCCGCGTTCCCAACGCCGAGCTTCGTGTTCCTCCTCTCTGTCTCGCCCGCGGTGCCCACCGGCGTCCTATTAGCAAGACCGGTACCATGCGCCAGAATGAACACGGTTNCAATCTCCCGACTAGTCCGGCCGGTGTTCCCGTCGCGTTCGCGTTTTTCCCCGCCGCATTCCCCGGCCGCGCGTTCCCAACGCCGAGCTTCGTGTTCCTCCTCTCTGTCTCGCCCGCGGTGCCCACCGGCGTCCTATTAGCAAAACCGGTACCATGCGCGAGAATGAACACGGTCCTGGCGTCATCGATGCGCTTCTATCGCATGGGCGTGATACATGAGGACTTTTGCCTAAGAACCGGAGAGGAGTAACCTTGTTCGCGAAGGAAAACTGGTCTCAAGGGAGAGAAACTGATACGGTGAAATGACCAAATGGTTTTCATTTTGAAACGACAAAATTATGTTAAATGCAGTGTCTACGCTAAATCGAGCATTAAAAAACGAGACACAGACTTGTACTTTTTTTTATTCGTGTCTCTCTGGAAAAATTAAAAATCTTATTTCGAAAAATTTCGAAAAATGCTTCAAATAAAAGTTGTAGGTATTGAAGTCCTCTACAATAAAGGTTCTATACATTTTTGTCCTAACTTTGGTATTTAACGAGATAAATGAGATTAATCGGCATTTTATAGGCGCTGATAAAATCTGACTATTCCGAGCGTCGAAACCGCGAATTTTTTAGAACAAATTTCGTTTTTCCTCAAATACGCCTAAACCGACGGACTTACGCGAAAATTGCATATAGCCTTTTTCGTATCTGACAAAGAGAGCTACTACTTTCGTATGAAACATTTTTCTCTACCGTGGACAGTTTCCGAGTATTTTGCAAAAAACGGTTTTTTCATTTTTTATAAAACNACCAAATGGTTTTCATTTTGAAACGACAAAATTATGTTAAATGCAGTGTCGATGCTAAATCGAGCATTAAAAAACAAGACAGAGACTTATACTTCTCTTTAATCTTGTCTCTTTGGAAAAATTAAAAATCTTATTTCTCAAAATTTCGAAAAATGCTTCAAATAAAAGTTGTAGGTATTGAAGTCCTCTACAATAAAGGTTCTATACATTTTTGTCCTAACTTTGGTATTTAACGAGATAAATGAGATTAATCGGCATTTTATAGGCGCTGATAAAATCTGACTATTCCGAGCGTCGAAACCGCGAATTTTTTAGAACAAATTTCGTTTTTCCTCAAATACGCCTAAACCGACGGACTTACGCGAAAATTGCATATAGCCTTTTTCGTATCTGACAAAGAGAGCTACTACTTTCGTATGAAACATTTTTCTCTACCGTGGACAGTTTCCGAGTATTTTGCAAAAAACGGTTTTTTCATTTTTTATAAAACACTCGTTAACTATTGACGATACAAAAAAGTGTTTCATACAAAAAATTCAGCTTTCGACTGTATCTCCAACTTTTGTTTCAAATATTTTTCGCTAGCGGTAACGTACAAGCAGATATTTGCAGAAAACGAGAATTTCGAAAAATCTGAAGGGCTCCCTCCCTCCCTTGGAAAAATCTCGGAAAAATAAAAAATTTTTTTTCTCAGAATTTCGAAGAATGCTTTGAATAAAAGTTGTAGGTACTGTTATTACCTAAGAGAAAGGTCGTATACAATTTTTTTATATCTCGAATACTTCAGAAGTAATCGATTATTTCGTCCATCGTCAAATATTTCTTAACGAATGAAGTTAACAGAAAATTTTCTATTTATTGTATTACGTTATTAGAGCGTAGCTATGTGCGAATATTAACATAAGAAGCTCAAAAGACACATTTCCTATCTTTTTATGGATGCTCGCGAGAACGGTCCGTAGAGAGTAACAGCCGAAGGCTCGGAGCCGAGGATTTTCTGTTTGCGCCAGGCAAATATTTCAACCAGAATTCCTTGCCGTGTTCCGGAAGTCCTCTTTATCCTTTTCTCCTTCCATCGGCTCTCTATTCGCCACATGTCCGCGTTCTTATACCACTCCCGTAACGCACGACTTTTCCTCCCGATCCAACCGTACAGATCCGCATATTAAATAATAATCGCGCATCCCCGCTCGGTTCTATAATATTCTCCACACGAATGACTACTGAACTATCTGCTTCAATCCGAAAGACTCCGAATTAAATAAACAAGCAAACAAAAATTCTGAATGCGAAACACAATCATTTTCCTGGCGAAGAATTCCGCGGGCACAAATGAATTTCGCTTTGATGTAGTGAACGTATAAACCTCTAAGCATTCTTTCGATTTCACTGTAGCTCGCGTTTCGTCAAACGCGAACCAATTCCGGGGGTTGGCTCGCGTCGATCGCAATTAAAGCGATCGCGATAAATTAAACGGGGCATATACGGCTTGGCGAGGAATTTACGACGAATGAACGGAGGTGGTAAAAAGTGGAAGAGAATCAGCAACGACAAATTAAGCCGGCATCGATTTTCATCGAGGCGCACTGCCTCCGCCGTGCCGTTTCCCATTTAAAACGACGCGGCATAATACCGGCGCGCGGTTATTTGTCTCGCGCGTTATAAATTATAATTTTGTACAACGGTATCGTCGCAGCAAGTTCATGAAATTGAATAATTCTCGATGGAAAGCGCATATCTCGGACGCCACGTGTTCGTCTCTGTTGAAGTACGGATTGGTGTACAATTTATAAGCTTCATTTGTTCGGTGTACACGGTTAGGAAATTTTACGAGAGATTGACAGTTTATTAACTATGAACGTTTCTGTATGTTCCAATACGTTGTTCTCCATGTTTTCGTATAATAAAAATTGACAGACGTTGATCGATATCGTTTATGAAAATAAACTGTTCGCAAATGGAAATCATGTAATTCTGCTAAACGATTGACGTCTCGTAAAATTCTGCATTTCACAATGATAATAAAATAACAATTACAATAAATGATAACAGGATTTAATGGTTGGAATTTCTGTCTCTTGTTTTTGTACGAAAATAAAAATGCCGGAGCACGAGTTTGGGGGAAACCAATCTTCGCGGGAAAATTAGCGTCAAAAACATGGTCAAAGTGTAACGATGCCGAAAACACCTCGGCTGTAGGAAAATCGCCTTTTCCGAACAAACGCGGCGCAGATGCATCAACGTCGGTTGTATATACTACGAACAACAGCATTGCACGACTGCTGGTGGAAATTGCATGGATACGATAGAGAACGCCGACATGGTAAACGTTGCACTCAGGAATACATTGTTGTTCCAACAATTTGCTTCGTCGACGCACGGCGCCGCGCGTTGGAAGAAGCTGTTATAGATAGACCAATTATCAAGCGAACGAATGCGAACGTACAACCGACCCCCGCAATTAACTGCTACGGACTGACGTATCTCGTTTTAAAATTACCATATATGCTATTTCATAAATCGCTCTATTTTCCTCCATAAAATTAAACGTGAATTTGACGTTCTATCGATTTACTTTTTTGTACTTCCTGATCGTGGAACTGGAGCACTCGTACATGGAAATATAAATACACGTTAGCTGTCAATTAGAAGATTATTAAACGTCGACTACATTGCATTATAATGATTGCAATTAATATATTATTATCTACCTCTCAAATGTTTAATCATTACTGAACTAACTATTCTGAAAATAACTTTCATATCAATTTTCTTATTCCTCCATTAAAACTGACATAACCCAGTTATTCTATTTCAAAGAAAAATCATTTTAATATTTAACAGAATGGATTATAACAGGAAATGACAAAAAATTTCTAAAACTTCTAATTCTGATAAAAGATTTTAGTTTCAATTTAGTAATGATGGACTAGATAAAATGGGACGGAGAATGAAAAGAATATCGAGGAATAACCAAATTGAGATGTCTTTCAAAAATTCAAGCTGGAGGGATGAGAGATTAATATATTATCATCTACCTTCGAATTGTTTAATCATTACTGAACTAACTATTCTGAAAATAACTTTCATATCAAGTTTCTCATTCCTCCATTAAAACTGACATAACCCAATTATTCTATTTGGAAGAAAAATCGTTTTAACATTTAATAGAATGAATTATAACAGGAAATGATAGAATTTCTAAAATTTCTAATTCTGATAAAAGATTTTAGTTTCAATTTAGTAATGATGGACTAGATAAAATGGGACGGAGAATGAAAAGAATATCGAGGAATAACCAAATTGAGATGTCTCTCAAAAATTCAAGCTGGAAGGATGAGAGATTAATATATTATCATCTACCTTCGAAATGTTTAATCATTACTGAAGTAACTATTCTGA
The DNA here is from genome assembly GCA_019453355.1 of Ceratina japonica. Taxonomy (NCBI): domain Eukaryota; kingdom Metazoa; phylum Arthropoda; class Insecta; order Hymenoptera; family Apidae; genus Ceratina; species Ceratina japonica. The sequence continues at coordinate 44,741 of SMSR01011673.1, read as the reverse complement.
AAATAACTTTCATATCAATTCTCTTATTCCTGCATTAAGACTGACATAACCCAATTATTCTATTTGGAAGAAAAATCATTTTAACATTTAATAGAATGAATTATAACAGGAAATGATAGAATTTCTAAAATTTCTAATTCTGATAAAAGATTTTAGTTTCAATTTAGTAATGATGGACTAGATAAAATGGGACGGAGAATGAAAAGAATATCGAGGAATAACCAAATTGAGATGTCTCTCAAAAATTCAAGCTGGAAGGATGAGAGATTAATATATTATCATCTACCTTCGAAATGTTTAATCATTACTGAAGTAACTATTCTGAAAATAACTTTCATATCAATTCTCTTATTCCTGCATTAAGACTGACATAACCCAATTATTCTATTTGGAAGAAAAATCATTTTAACATTTAATAGAATGAATTATAACAGGAAATGATAAAAAATTTCTAAAATTTCTAATTCTGATAAAAGATTTTAGTTTCAATTTAGTAATGAGGAACTAGATAAAATGAATAGAACGTCGATGGGACGGAGAATGAAAAGAATATCGAGTAATAACCAAATTGTGATGTCTCTCAAAAATTCATGCTCGAGGGATGAGAACCGGGTTCGCAAACTTCCAAGGGAACGGGATAAAATGGTGCCAAACGTGGCGGGGTAAAAACACATCGGGCCGAGGCAAAATTGGCGGAAGCCGTTTCCCGTTCTTTGTTTATGGGGATGATGTCGCGCGTGGAAAACGTTTCCCTCGGTTTCCTACGAGTAGCGTGTGCCTTTCTTCCGACGAAGTTCCTTTTAGCCGGGTGACAAAACAGTTCCTGCGGGCTCGTGGAACTCGCTCTTTGACTTGGCAATAAAAACAAGGAACAGGACGGGAGAAACAGAGAGAAAGTGAGCGAGAGAGCGAGCGAGAGAGCGAGAGAGAGAGTCTGGTGTGCAAGAAGAGAGAGACTAACTAGAGCCAGAGGTAACCAAGAGTAAATACGTCTTCGCCAGCTGCGCCTCGGTTTTCGGAACTAAGAGAGCCGCGCTGCACAACAACCGTTCTGCCATTAAATTATCATCATCCCCTATCAGCGAATCGCGGCCTCGTTTTCTTTCATTCCGCGCAGCCCGCCGATTACACGTATCCGCCAACTAATTAAATGGTTCGCAACGTGAAACAATATTGGCCGAAGTGAATGTTAACCCCCGCGCAGTACATGGATATTATTAAAGAGATACGTATCAGTAATTACAATTAATTGCATTCAAAGTACATAAGCCATTATGTGAGACCGTTTTCATTCATGTTATTTTTAGCATACGGGAACTAGATTATCATCACACATGAATATGCACGTGGCCCTCTATCTACATGTTACCTAATTTGCATTGAATTTATCCACGGCTACAGGTATGTTAAAATAGCAATTCTAAATATCGTGCGACGTTTTTCAGGCAAAAATAGTATATTTACACAAGATTGCACATTCAGAATGTATTCCCTCTACGTCGCATAGTTAATTAAAATACCGTTGAGATGCATAGTTCCGTCTCGTTGCATTGTGCGGAAAGGAGGGCAGGATCCTTATCGGGATCGCGCGGCAGAAGGGAATTGACCAGCGTCCTACAAATCTCTCCGAAACTCTAATTATAGTTCCTAGGCGCTCGATACCAATGCAATTGTCGAGGTTGTGTTCGGAGTTACCATTAACCCACGGCCAATAACGAGTCGACAAATACGGCCGGGACGTTGCAGCACGAGGCCAATTGAAGTCCCGGCCACTTGATTCGTATCATGCTTCTTTCCGCCATCGCCTCGCGTCGACGAGACGATAAAAGCCCGAATATTTCTGATCCCATTCTTTCCCCGCTCCTTAAAGGGTTCGGGACGGGCATTATATTGGATGTTCTCCAGCTTGTTGTTCGCCCGGACCACATTCGTTTCGCCGTGGTTTATCGATACCAATAACGGGCACGGCAGGTCATAGCTCTGGCCTGACCATCGCCATCGAGACTGACCCAAGTGCGCGCAGCACTAATGGAAGAGTGGAAGCAGGTGAACGGGAACAGCGGATACAGCGGACGGAGGAGGAATTGGACGGGAGGAGGACGAGAGTGAAACGGGAACAAAAAGAAGTTAGCAAACTTGCACTCTCGTCTAGCTGTGTGTGCACGTACTCCGGGAAACGTCGCCCGGGGACTTACAACGAGGGGAAGACCTGTCAGTCGTAAGTTGCCAACCCGTGGAGGGTATCATCTACTTGACAAGTTGATATACGAGCCCGTACATGTGTACGTGCATGTCTGCGCGACGTACGACAAAATATATCAGATTAGCCGATGAATATACGCGGAGTGATAATGACAGCGGAATTTCGGGAGAATCGGCGAAGGATAAATTTAAATACAAGTCTGGACATTGAGATGTAAACGTGCGAATCTGTTGGACTTTAACAGGACTTTTATTTTAATATAATGGAATTCGCAGCAAATACATTGAAAACATTTAACATTAGTAGCAGTAAAATATACGTCTAAGCGTGACTACGTTTGAACATGGAATGGACATGGCGTCCTAATAACAAGAAAATTCGTACAAGAAAAACAATAGGTGGATGAATCGAACGATCATCTTTAGATGGCCTCGATTCATCTATACGCAACTTAATGTCGTAATTATATACAGGGTGGTCCGGAATTCGTAGTACAACCGGGCAGGGGATGATTCTACGTTAAAAAATAAGAAAATATTTTGGTATAACATTTTTTCATTCGGCACTCCGATTTCGAGAAAATCGATTTTGAACTTTAAGAAATCTTAGTACGATTTAGTACAAAAAATAAGCGTTTTGTATTGTAGCATTTTGATACTAAATGTAAAAAATATAAAGTATAACAAAGAATAAAAAATAAGTAATCAACAAAAACACTTTGTAATGTATTAACCACACAATCATCAATGTTTGTAAACACTGATCCGGACAGAGACACAATCAGCAGGGAAATACACGAGCAAATTGTACTAAATCGTACTAAGATTTCTCAAAGTTCAAAATCGATTTTCTC
>SMSR01011673.1:10589-41641 GCA_019453355.1 Ceratina japonica | reverse complement strand
TTTGCTTTGAGGTAAATACGTGCAAGTTTGGAAAATGGAGATTTATGTAAAGAATGTATGTTCCGTACGTGGCTGCGTGTGTACACGAGAAGTCTATCAGAGGAGCGTGGTCGCTCTCCAGCGACTGCTCTCGAGGAATCCCAGAATTCGCGGGAAACATCTCTGAAGGAACGAACGAGAAAACTTGAAACTGCGAACGTCAAGAGGTAAACAAGTCGAAAGGGAAACGAACAAGTCGAGACAAAACCGAGCGAGGTACATTCTGCGTTCATCACAGAGAAGGAGTTACCAATTGAAACTTGAACTCTAAAATTAAATCTATAATTTGGTTATCAATGTATATAATAATGAAATAAAAAGAATGAAATAAAATAATATACTGGACGAATTAATAATAATGATCATACATAATTATTCTACGATTTGACGATAAAAATTTAATGAGGCAAAGAGCTAATTCTGACCTGCTCTCAGTGTACGCGCGATACTTTCTTGAGAAAAGTTTGTTCGCAGTACGTGTCATCGAATCTAGCGAGATGACGAAAGGGAATTGACGAGAGGAGGAAGAAGAAAAGCTGTCGTCGTCGAGGAAGAGGTCAGGTATTACGGCTTGACAAGTTGATGCATCTTCCGTATCGGATTTCTCGAAAGCACTATAGGAGAACGAGCAAGGATCTTGCAGAGTTGTTCGTCGAACGACCGATATAAGACAACGATAGCGGATCGACGTGCCCGCTTTTGAAACTCTGTCTGTAGCCCGAGTCAATTTTATGGCGTACATGACGAGAAGCGAACGAAACAAGAGCTCTCGAACGGTCAAGTATCAAGGATACGTACAAAAAAAATAACGCACTCTTCGCTTAAAGGATTTTTATCGTAATTATTAAAATTGTACTACGAGGGATTTTAGTACTGCGGGACAATCGAGCATCATTTGAAAATTATTTTCGCAAAATTTTACAAATCGATNCTCGAACGGTCAAGTATCAAGGATACGTACAAAAAAAATAACGCACTCTTTGCTTAAAGGATTTTTATCATAATTATTAAAATTATACTACGAGGGATTTTAGTACTGCGGGACAATCGAGCATCATTTGAAAATTATTTTCGCAAAATTTTACAAATCGACNGCCGCTTTTGAAACTCTGTCTGTAGCCCGAGTCAATTTTATGGCGTACATGACGAGAAGCGAACGAAACAAGAGCTCTCGAACGGTCAAGTATCAAGGATACGTACAAAAAAAATAACGCACTCTTTGCTTAAAGGATTTTTATCGTAATTATTAAAATTGTACTACGAGGGATTTTAGTACTGCGGGACAAGCGAGCATCATTTGAAAATTATTTTCGCAAAATTTTACAAATCGACACACGAAATGTCCCACGAATTTTCAATCAACACGTTATTCCAAATTGTACGTCACATATGTATGAAGATTCTATGTAACGAATTGTACCTATAATTCTCGTGAACGAATTACGGCTTAAAACCGTATTCATAAAAACTGAATACATTTTAAAGTAATGTTATTTCACAGTAAATTTGTATTATCAATCGTTGACATTAATGATTTGAATAGCTTGAAATTGATTCAAATATTTGTGAAGATGTGCATGCATAATAAAGTGACGTTATTCTTTAGTAATCATGAGATATTGCACAATGCGCGGGTATGAAATTCTTCCGCGATGATTCGCGGTTACCTGGGGCCGAGGACGCGATTCGCAAGCGGGGAATATTGTATGCCAGTCATTCTGCCAGATGATTAAATTCTTCCTGACAACGCGAAGTGCGATGCACTTCGCGCGGGCCTATCTTCATTCCCTTTCCCGTCTCCGCGACGATTAAATAAAGTTTAATAACGAATAGACTATTCAATCTCGTCAACACGAACCTCGTTGATTGTTCAAAAAGATCTACGCTGTTACGTTCGAAAGAACGATACCATTGAGCAGATGGTGCGCCGGGGAGAACGCGAACGAGAATCGCGCAAGCTGCTTAACGGTTTTCCTATGCCGTCAATCGCAACAACTCGCGGAATTTACATAATTCCATTCGCAATTCTATCTGTAGTCCGTTTTCATCGTTCTATAACAAGCGCACGCAGAAGGACAGGAGAAAGAGAGAATTACGAAGGGGGAAAACAAGGAGGGAACATTCCTTATTGCGAATTCGACGTCGTCACAAAAACAAAGTCGGTCAATCCATGAAATCACGAGCATTATTTTCTCAAGGAGCGACTCAAGATTTACTGGAGTGTACGACGGAAGGGACTGGCGACGTCCATAGTGGAATCCGAATGCGGGATTTTGAAATCAGTGACACGAGCTAAAAGAATCGGGGAAACCGGAAGCAACCAAAGGAAAACCAGAAAGTGTCTGTCATAAAACCTGTTAATATTGATATATTCCAGTGACGAAAAGAAATCAACAAACAAGTCATTTAAAATACAAGAAATATTTATATAAAATTTATAACTTGAAGTGCTTCGAATTATTGATTAGATTTTTTACGAAACTCTAGTGATGGCTAGAACTGCTACTTTTGGATCACGAGTGATTCGATTACGTGCGTTCCAAATCATCGTGATTTTCGTGATCGCTCCTTATTGGTGGATAGTAGACTGAAAATGGCGTGAATTTGTGAACTACCTTCGAAGTGAACTACGATATTATAAATATACGTGATGTAACGAAGGAACAAGTAAATATTATTTGACAGTATTAACAATATATTAATATTGCAATAGTTAATCTATAATTCTAATTTCATAATTAATACAGTTCCATAACAATTAATGTAATTATCATAAAAGTTAAATATTGGGGATGTAATAAAGAAAGATACAACTATGAATACATAAATTCGCAAACGTACAATATAATATACATGCATATAGTAGATATGGAAGTAGAAGGAATAATTTCTTTATGAAATTCTCTATTTCTTATTAATGCTTAAAACTACAAATGTAACAATGTAATTAGTTTAAAATCGTATAGAAAATGTCTTTCATAAATTAAAAAGTTACTTTTGCGTCGTAGATATGAACACGAAATATGTATGTTATATGGTAAGTCTAGTAAAGTAAATAAGTGATTTTATATCGTGATTCTTATGTCGTGATTATATATTCTTTATGTGACAAATCACAGTTAGTGATTTTGAACGCCATCTCTACAAAACTCCGACTTATGACAAGATATATTTGAAGTATGATTTCATAAAGACATTTGGATTTTTAATGAATAATTCAGAGTGAGTGCACTCTCCAATTGTCAGGAGAAATATGAATTAAAATATATGAGAAGCAGTTTCGAGGTAGCAGGATGACAGAGACCGTCGCTGGAGATTATCTGGCGAGATATCAGTGGACTTATCCGAATGATAAAGGAGAGTGGATTTGAAAACGAAACAGTGGTAAGTTGGGGGGGGGGAGGAGGAAGGAAGTAGGAAACGCGAAGGAGAAGGTTGAAGGTTTTCGACATGGTAGGGTGACCGTGGAGGGTGGAAAGCCAGAGAACACCCGAGTCCCAAGCAGTTTTATCCGGTGAATTGTATCGGTGTCAGACGTGCTGGGTCCCGCCGGACTGGATTCCTCGGCCCAGCGGAAATTACATTCTCCGATAGAACGTGGCGGTGCAAAAGAAACGCGAAGCCGAACGAAAACGCGAGAGGAAAGGTGAAGGACAGAGAGGCTCGGCCGCGGATCCTCCATCACAGCCGTCGGCTCTACGCTCCGCGAATGAAATTCTTTGAAACAATGCGACGTTAACACTGTGCACAGTCACCCGTCCCTGTATCACGTTTGGAAGGAAAGTGAGTTGATCCACTGATCGAAATTGTATCCGGGTCAAACGATTGCGAAACTGCTTCCGAAAGGATTCGCCAGCTCCGCGGCGTGAGTTCACTTTGCGTAATTGTTTTCGTACCCGAACCAGGCTAATTCAGCGAGCAAATGGGGGAGAGTGGATCTCGACGAGGATCGGACAGAAGTGATATTTCAAAGAATTTTGAAACGTGTAAACAAGCCTGCGAGGGGCGTCGAACGACGCCATTTGAATGAACGCGTTCGAAAAGTGTACCGGGCTGCTTTCCCCGAATTTTTATTCCGCCGCGGCAGCAACTTTGCGGTCCCTGCGCCAGAAGTGCACTTCAATTTTCAGTAAACTGTTTACTCGGATACTAGAATCGGGCGCGCGGCGTACAGCGGTACGGTAGAGAAAAAAAAAAAGCATTGTAAAAGAAAAGCTATGAGAAGTGCGAAAAAGAATCGAGGGTAATAAAAATCGCGTCTGAAAAGTAATGTACTCGGCGCCTTTTTTTCAAACAACCCTGTCACTCCAAGCCCACTCGGTCCCCCTATTCTGCGAGGCGAGTGTACATTAAAAAATGAATCGCCGACCGGCGAGACGGAAATAAAGTGGACGTTACTCCTCCTCCGTCCCGTCCGCGGGTGTGTACGTGTGTCCGAATGTGCGACCGGCCGAATATTTTAATGTTAAAATCATAAGCGGAGACTCGTGGAACATTTACGCGCCGCTTCTTGGGCTACGCTGGCTCGGACCGTCGGCATAAAAGCGGAATTTCATTAATTTTTTCATGCCACGCGCTCTCCTCAGCCACGGAAGCTCGTAAATACAATTACAATCGCAAACATACACGCGGTATATAAGTTCTGCTTGTTAAAACATTTGCGTGCAATTTTTGAACCCGACTTAGAACGTCATTTTATCGAGCGCCGTTCGCTACCAGCTTCGCGAACTCTGTCCGATTAAACTTAGTAAACAAGTGAGAGTGTTAATTAAACAATTTTTAAGTAAACGAAACTCACTTGGAAAAACGTTGTTTGCCAAAAGAATGATACGAAAAAGTGTTCCCTAGACCCGTTTTAAGCGGTATGAAAATAGTGAGAAATACGAGGCGAGGCTACGCGGTGGAAAATCGAAATTCGCTCACGAATAAAATATGATGTTACAATCAGAGCAAAAGGAGAGTACGGCCGGGCGGGGAGAGGAAGAACGGGGGTGCTTTTTGTTTCTCGCGTATCTTCGCAGCCGCGATTCATCGGAGCTGGTCGGGTTTTATAGACCGGGCCTGCGGTTGTGCTCTGTCTGTAATTCCGCAAATCCGCGGAACGGTGCCGTGCCGGTAGGCACCGGGCGAATAATGAGGATCCTGCTGGCAACGCCAGCACCAAAATTTCACCAGTCACCGCTGCCATTTAGAAGGCGTCGTCGCGGCGACCGGGACGAACGACCCGGCTCGGTGGGGCGCCGGCGAACGCGACGAGCCTTTATTACGAAATTATTCTCCTGAATTATTTTCGAAATAGGAACCTTACGTGGCCGGGACTCGCTGAGAGGGTTCACTCTGCGACTCCTCCAGCCAATGCTTTTCTAGAGAATTTCCTGATAAAAACAGAGCATAATTTTCAGTTTCAGCGAAAAAATGTTTAATGTCTATTAATTGACTCTATGCTTATTTTATACTATGAGACGATCATAGGAATGAGAATGTATAAGAGGGAATAAAAATCTGGATCTCACTATCAATGTATTAAATTGTAAATATTTTTCATCAATTTTTTAATGCAGAAAACATGCTTGAATTCATGTTTTAAAATTGATTTTTAGATTTAATAAAAACGAGATTTTAATATTGATTCTAGGTTGTAAATGAATTTTTCCATGAATGTTATTTTTGCAAATCAAATTGCATATTGAAAACTAAGCTACATGGAATTCATTGAATTCATACGGTATTGAACTTATAAGTAAAAAATATAGATTTTGCATGAATAGTATATAATGCGACATTTGAAATCAAAGTCCAATAGTGTGATTTTGATCCCTCTGTCATAATAGATAAAATGCTCTAATTCGAATCGGGAAGCGTGGATAGAGCGATGGAAATAGTTATCCCAATATTGACCCAATATCTGCTAGCCAATGTACTATCACATTTCCGTGTCCGATACGCGAAAATGGGTTTAATAATTAGAGCAAAAAGTACTGTGTGTACTTACGTACGTAGATACCGCTGCAGGAACCCATCATTAGCAGATTTCGCTTAACGGTCGATCGCGGCCGGTAATAATTTCGTGGACGAATCAGCTTCCCCCAGTTATTAATTAAAAGTATCCGCAAACACGCCACGGAAAAGACGAAACGCGCGCACGCAGCACTTCATCGTAACGCAATTATTATCAAACGAACGAATTGAGCGTGTGAATTAAATTGCACGTAACACGGAAACGAGAGTGCACGCGCGAATTACTCTCACGGCAAGTTTACGCGACCGAACACCAAGGACAACTGAAGTGATACGCAAGAAAATTTCGACCTCCCCGTGTGCGTAGGCCACGTGACTCATTGAAAGTCAACACGCGAAACATTGATACCACCCCGCACAAACTGTATGTAAATAATAGATCCCATGGTTTGATCACGTGAATGACTCGCATGTTTTCCAATCATATCGTAACCGAGGGAGTATCACTGATTTTATTTCCATAAATTCTACACCACGGAATTGATTTTCAGATGCAAATACAACCATTTTTGTATTTAAAAAATCCAGTTTTTTTTATGATACCGTAATCCAGTTTGGAAATTAGCGGATTGTAATCGATGATCCAATAAAATCGTTGTCGACGTTCGAGGAACGTCATAAATATTGAAATAACCGAATCCTCAAAAGAATTAGTTAATTAATATGTAAAGTTCGCGAGATATGTTGAAATATTACTGCACACGTATTAAACAATGGATTGGAAACAATTTATTTTATAAAACGAATTCAAACGATAAATCGTGTGCAATTTATTTTATAAAACGAATTTTAAGCAGAAAATGACAATGAGATTCTACGTGGAAATTGTACGTACAACAGAAATGAAATGTAGGAAGAGGAACCGGTTCGACAGATCGAAATTCGAACATGAATTGATATTGAAATCGAAAAGGATCTTTTTCCTGATAATCTGTCTTGACACAATCCGTGCGACGTAGAACGTAGGTATTGTTGTTCCCCTCTAATAACCTAATATTTCATTAAAAACAACGCTGCGCCATTAACGCTAGTCAAAGGCACGCGTTTGTCTTCGACTCTTAATACAAGAATTAAATTGAACAATAGGTAGTAGAGTACTTGTAGCATAAAAATGAATTAACAAAAAGACGTAATATTCGCGAACAGAGACGGAGGGAACAATGGGTCTCGTTGTCGGGGGGGTAGAAGAGGGCCGGCGGAACGGTTCGTAGAACACTCATCGAGGGGGATGCAAATGCGCGTCGAGGAGAAGGAGCATCGGGCTGGATGTTGCACCGTTGCAAGACGCCGCGCCGCTGCCGCCCGCGCGGGATGGCGCTTAAATCCTTGCAGCTAATTTAGAAGCACGCCGCTTCCGACAGTAGCAGAAATTACCGTGGCAGAAGCTCCACGGTACCCGCCCAATTGTAGCCAACCTCCACACAGTTCGTTATGAGTCAGTCGCTCGTAAATCGAGCGCTTCCGGTCGACTGACCCACCACCGATCTCGGTGCCTCGAACGCCAGGTTTGTGCCTCGCTTCTTTCCCCTTTTTCCTCCGCCCCCCCGGTTCCCTGTCTTCCTTCCATTGCCAAGAAATTACCGTAGGAAGCGGGAACAGAAACGGGAACGGGAGCGGAACCTTTTCCGCATTTGCATCCGAGTGTCTTTTCATTAACCCAGTAAGTTTTCACCGTCCTGATCCGAGAACAAACGGCATCCGCTGTTTGTTTCCGCGTACCGTTGAAAAAACTTCAAACGCGAATTTGCATCGATATGCCTCCCTCTCCTTTCACTCGCTCTATCGTTACCGCCCCGCGACGCAATTTCGTTGCCGGAGTTTAACACTCTGCAGAGCTCCCTCGTTGGTGAAACATTATTTTTTCTGCCACGGTAAAAGCTAATTACCGTTGTTGCAGATTCATTTAACTCCGTCGTCGGCCGAACGAAAACTACCAGGGATACACGGTAAAAAATTATTTAAAATCCCACAGATACTCTTTTCGAATGTAATTTTAATTCCTCCTAGTAGGTTTTAATTATTTCGTGTATAATATAATTCGCGCGAAATTTAATTTCTAATTTACTGATCTGTACGACTCGCGTACTAAGTTTCAGACGAGATAATTAGGAGGATTTTTTATCGGATTAATAATAAGGAAAAATGCATTGAACGTTANATTTCGTGTATAATATAATTCGCGCGAAATTTAATTTCTAATTTACTGATTCGTACGACTCGCGTACTAAATTTCAGACGGGATAATTAGGAGGATTTTTTATCGGATTAATAATAAGGAAAAATGCATTGAACGTTGTTTTCTCGAGGTGGAATGTTGATCCAGTTTACTTATCGCGGGAGGAACTGGTGCATGGAAAGGAAGACCGCCCTTGATGGGCATCTTCACCCGTCTCCTCCTCCCCTTCTCCCTATTTTCTGGCACGGAAGAAAAAACAGAAGAGCGCAAAAAGAATGGGGCGGAAAAATCTATCTGAAGGCTAAGGAAAAAAGCAAGCCAATTATACCGACGCGACGTGCGCTGTGCGTCCCTAACGAACCGAGAATCGCTGTCGGTGCTTGCGCAAACGCCGGCTATACGATAGCGGGTACAAACACGCTCAAAGGGAAAATGAGTTAAATACTTCTTGACTTCAGTCTGCATAGGAACCCGGAACACTTAGGCCGAGGAAAGTGAATAGCTGGAAATTCGAAATTAGATTCACCGACGGGCTTCTGTTCCCCTTTGGGCTCGCCGCTCTTTTTCACGAGTCTACTGCGACTTCAAACGATGATATAAATCAAATTTTTATGTACGAACGGAGAGATTAATTAATATAGGGTAAGTGTGCCAATTACTGCAGATGCCCCAAATACCGCGGATTTTTATTAAAATCATTAATTATGAATTTTTTAATCGTATTAGACGAAATAAAAGAAATTCTTTAATTATTTTGTTATTTGATAATAATAATTTAAACAAAATAAATAGCAATAATGAAATTTATAATTACTTTAAAACACTTCAAAGTCGAGTAGTTCGCGAGAATATGAATTTTGCAATAATTTTGGTTGACGTGTCTGTCAAACACCTCTTTTAAAGTTGCATTTGTTTTCAATAATATTAATACATAGTACGTTTTAATATTACAAACAATCAAAACATGCATTATTTAGTTAGAAAAATACGAAAGTATGTTAATTTAATGTGTATCTTTAATATATTAATGACCGCAGTATATTCCACAGAGTATATTTCACGAACGCCTATTACTGCGAACACGCGAACTGTAAAGCATAACCTTGTAGAGTAGTTAGTTCGAAGACATATTTGATTATTGAGAGTGGATTAAAGTGTTCAAGAAGTGGAATAAAAAAGAAAAAAAATAATTTAAATAACACTTATGTATTTCGTATAATATTTTATTAAAAAATATTTAATAAAAAGTGACGAAATTATTTCGATATCCTCAGTATTTGGCTCGCAGTAATTAGGGTTCCCGCAGTATTTGACTCGCAGTAACTGCCTCATACTCGCAGTAATACCTGTATTTCATCACCTTATAAAAATGATTTATTTAATTTAACGTATACGTCTTCTTGTGATATAATTGTTTTTTTACACATTTATAACATAATAAAACTAGTTCAAAAAATAATTTAACTTGAATCTTGTATTCAAATAGCTGATTTTCGCGTTGAAAGTTACCTTGCATAAAAATTCGCAGTAATTAGCACATTTACCCTATTCATTTATCCATTAATTCGAATGAATGCTTGATGCAATATCCATAATACGTAAATGGATATGAACGGTGGTATTATCTAACGATCGCAAGTATTGAATAAGGATTAAACAGTGCGTATTGACAGGAACTAGGTAGATCTGAATTTAGGAGAATGCTGTGTCGCGGAGCCGCTGGGGGGTGGGTTCCGGAAGAAGGGGTCACAGAGACTCGTGGTGGTACAAATCATTCCAAGTTCTCGAGCGAGTTCGGCGAAGCTTCGAAACGGGCGCGTCTGTTCGGGCGTAAAATTGCTATGATATAGAAGGATGGAGAGTGGGTGAATCGGCGCGGCGCAGCACGGCACGATGGTGGCCTGTCGTCCGCCAATAGCCGTCCCGGGGAATCTCTAAGAACGCGCTTTTCGAAACTTTCGATCGTTTCTCGGCTCGCGAAGATTGAATTATTCCTCGAGGAGTTGTTCGAGGGAGAGGAGAGGCGTGTGCCGTTGGCACGGCGCGATAAATTATTCGTTTTGTCGCGCGGCCGCGATACGGAAATTCATTGGTAGCCGAGAGTGCCGCTGGACCGGTCCGCGTTACCGACTGAATTTATATCCCCAGCCAATGTTCACGCGGTGTCCGAAACCTTTAAAACCTGTTTATTTCATTTTCATATAAAAAAAAACTTGCAAATAAAATTAAACAATTTGTATGAGATTTCTTCATGATGAAATAGAAAAAAATATTGATCATGATGAAATAGATAAGATAGAAACTGTAGTAATCTTATTTAGAAATTTAATGACATGAACTTCGATTACGAAATGACATTAAAAATGTAAAACACGTAGGTTTTTCTTGACTCTTTTCACTCTTTATACTAAAACAATGGACCTTGGTCCTTCGGGTTGAGTCCTTTAAAACGGACCAAGGAAGTTTGATTAAAGAAATCTGGGTAGGCTCGGAACGCGGCGCAAGACGGTCGTGTACGCAGCGTTCTTTCAACTCTAACCTGCGACAGCATTTAATGCGGCGTAACGCAGCGACGTAAAAATATTAAAGCGCGACACAGCGTGAGACGCGTGGTTCCCGTAGTCAAAGCAAAAGATCGGCTTACGAAAGCCGACGTTCTGAATGTAACCGCGCGAACTTTTACGAGTGTTCGCGGGAGCGGGTAAAAACACGGGCTAAAAGGGTGAACGCGAAAGGAATGGAGCCGGATCGCGGCGCAAACGTAGAAAACGCGTCAAAGGCGGTAAGGACGGTGCCGCGGGGAACAACTACGCCGAGCGGAACTCGATTTTTCGAAAACAAAGTATACCTGCACGGTTTTATAATAATGATTCGGAAAATGGCAACCTTCACTGTATTCAGAGAATTCCTGTCGAGAAATCGCAACTGGGTCGTGCGCGGCGCGACCTTAAGGATCGGATTTTGAACTTGGCTCTTTGAAGCGCGTCCCTTTGATAGTCGGCGAGCCTTTCGATGTTTCATGAATGTTCCGAACTCACGGGACCATTGAATTTTCATTTCGAAAATGAATTCAAGCGAAAATTTATATCCCCCTTGGCAAATATTTGAGACACGCTCGCCATTGCGACGCTCATATTTTTCAATGTTTAATCAAAACTATAAATCTTCCATTATGTGCAACGCATTGTGCAATAAATTATGTAAAAGTAATGTGACGTAATAGTGTTTAATTAAATGATAAATTGCAGAACACAATTAACAATTATGGTTATGCTTTCCTCTGCATGCTCCAGATTGTTTTTACGGATTAAACAATATTATTTATCGACATTGCGATTGCGAGACTACATCGAGATGTAATAGTGCATCAGAGACAGAAGAATGGTATGTAACAACAAAGGAAGTCTCAAGAACTCTCGGTAGACAGTCAGATTCCATTTATATTACAAAATTCCGTTTACGTTTTAACGCCTTGATATCTCTCCGGTGCACTCTAATAAGACGTCAAAGCGCGTTACAACAATGCTCGCCGTTGAAAACTCAATTTTGGTTAAAGTAAGGAAAAGCGAATGCCGGTTCCCGCTCCTCGCTCCTTCTACCCTTATCCTGTCCTTTGTTGCGTCTTACTTTCGTAGTTAACCGAGCATTACGTCGTAAAGACATTATACAGGCCGGAGACTTTTGACTTTTTTAAATGAATATTCAACGAATTATTATAAACGTGAATAACTTAGGATTCAAACTGCCTGATATTCATTTAGTACTTGTTCTTTGCACAATTTTTTGTACAAATTCCGATCATTTATAAATATATTCCTCTCTATAGTTTTCATAAATTACATCTTACATAATATTTAGACATTCTGAAAATTCCTTAAAGATAATTCAACTGAATCAGGCGTTGAATTCGTTAAAGGGTGTTTGAATTAAATCTTGGGATTCTTGAATTGCACGCCATGTAAATAGCTGGCAAACGGCAGACGAAAAATATCGGGTATCAGGAGGAAGGTCGTAATTCGCCTAGTTCAAACACGCCGTTTCTAATTAGATACGACTCACTTATTTACGTACGTAATTTCATCAGACGCGCAACTTTCTTGACAATCCTGGTTGCACAAGGGGGATTTCTCGGTGTTTAATTTTCACCGAGCAGACGCGCCGCGCCGATGAGATCGCGAATATTCCCTAAACGACGGGGACCGTCGTCCCTACGGTTCCTCGCTTCTTCTTCGTCGGATTAAATCCGAAAGCTTGCGAAACGCCCGCGCATTCGCTTGTCTCTCCGTAAACCTGCCGCCGGAACTTCGACTTCTCGCGTTTCGTAAACTTCCCAAACCAAGTTACCTCACCGGCGCGAAGGTTGTACGTCGAAAATCCTCTCGCCGTGATTTAAACGGGTGCTGAACCATTCAGTCTACCAGCATTAGAACTTCCGATTTCTTCGCATTTAGACGAATAACGAACGCCCCAATTCACGTCTAATTTCTACATTTACTTTTCAATGATTTAAACATGAATTTCATGTCCAACCCCTAATCTAGATTTTATTTTTTAACCTCTTGCTGTATTTTAACGAGTCTGACTTACGATCATAATTTTGTACTAAACATAAATATGAGTCGAGAACTCGTGATCATAATTTGAGAATGAACAAGGTTCCTGAAAGTTAATTGATACGGGAAGGGGTTAAATTGATACCACGAGTCTATCAATTTCTATAAAAGCTGGCTGTACTAATTGCAAAACGTAGTGAGCTAACAGAATGTAACGTCGTTAAGAAAATGGCGAATTTACTTTGGTTGGCAGGTTGTAACAAATCCCATAAGGGAAGCGCCAAACACGTATCCGGTATGACCGGAGGAAGTTGCCGGAGCCAAGAAGTAGTTGCAACCGGGCAGAAGTTCCGCGCAGTAGAATAATGTCTATTCGAGTAACCTGGATGCCAGATAGTTTCGAAATTAGTCCGACTGCGTTATCAGACGTCGTCGCGTCCCGATTGCCTTTTCCTTAACTATGGACGAGTCTGACATAGCGATACAAAAGCTCATTCAATAAAACATTATATCGTCTAATGAACAAGTTAGTTCTCATATCAAAATGCAAATCTTAAACGATTTTTAAATAAATTTTCTTGTATATATTAATTATAATTACTGTCACTTGGCATGTGTAAAGAATCGTTGTTTCACATTAGATAATAATATTCAATTGAAGACTGAACGTAATCAATTACGTCGGCAGGTTAAAAACGACACGAAAAAGCTGAGGAAATCGCGTTAAGGAATTGCGGTGAGCACGAAACGACCCAGTTTCTCAAGGAACGTAGCGAGACTGCGGAATAATCAGGGCCGAGGGTCGAGGGTGAGTTGGCCGAACGACAATGGCGAATCTCTACGTTCGCGCCATCTTTCTTCCCGTCTCCGGAAAGGGAATCATAAAAGTCCGGCGGAATTGCTAAATCTTCCAGGGACGGAGGAGGAGGAGGAGGAGGAGAAATTCCTCGGTCCGCGTGCTGTGCAGGAGTTCTAAAACTATTTGAAAAGTAAAACGGCCGGGTGCCTGCGCTCCGCGAGAAAGGGCGGGGAGAGAAAAAAAAGGGAAAAGAAGAAGGAGAAGAAGAAGTAGAAGAAGAAGAAGAAGAAGAACGCCGGGATCCATTTAACTTTTATGACGCCGTGGCGCGGCCTCTTCACCGCTTTTCGATGGACCGTATCTCTCTCTGTTTCCACGGCGGATGGGAATCCGTGCCGAAAACTCCGCCCTCCGATGTGCCGCGATTCCCAACGATTTCTTTCGAGCACGCGGGCAAAGCGAGAAAAAGGGAGCGCGCGATGGGCGAGGTGAACGGACAAAAAAAATAAGCGAACCGGGGAAAGGAGAGAAGAGTAATTCCGGTATATGAAATCGATGCCGGGGGTATCGATGCACGCATCGGCAGCGATCGGAAACTCAATCGCGCTGTTAGGAAGCTTTTCAACTTTCGAGTTTCGAATCGTTCTTGAATTTTTCCCTCTCGCCGCGTTTTCAGAAACGGCACGCACGCGAGGGGCGCCGGGATTTCGTCGACGCGGAAAAACGTTCCAAGGTTTCTGCTGATCCGCAGAAAAACCGGAACAGGAAAAGGCCGCGTAAGGAACGGCGTAAGACGCGAAGATTGATGGATGAATCGGTCCCGGTTCCGGCGCCGGGCGAGAGAGGAGGAGCTTCTTTTCCGGCTCCGCGGCAAGAAACGTCTCCGGAGATTAAATCTAAAATACAATTACGCGGAGAGATGATCGAGTGAAAGATGCAAAAGCAAGAAAGCCGCGCGCAAGAACAGTGATACTCGAAGGGGCTAGGCCGCGGTGTACATGGGGAGGAAACGAGAATGATGGAAGAGGATGGAAAGAGAGACGGGGAGGGGAATGCTTTTCGAAAATTAGATCCCCGGCATAAAGAAGCGGTGAGAACAAGATGAAAAATTACGGATGAAATTAATATGATATACGATCTCCGCAGCATTGCAAGTAATGATTATATAAAAGGAATAAATGCAAAGTATAATAATTGCACAACATCCGTCTTAAAACATCTTCATTAAATCGTAAAATAATGCCAAGAAATTAAATGCACTAATGCTACTTACAAAGAACTAGAGAAGAAAAAGTGTCACTATTACGGATGAAATTAATATGATATATGATCTCCGCAGCATATTGCAAGTAATGATTATATAAAAGGAATAATTGCAAAGTATAATAATTGCACAACATCCGTCTTAAAACATCTTCATTAAATCGTAAAATAATGCCAAGAAATTAAATGCACTAATGCTACTTACAAAGAACTAGAGAAAAATAAGTGCATGACTCTATCATTTCATAGTATGATTTCAAATACGACGCAGCTCTACGCGAGATGGGATTCCTGACAAAGGGTAAAAATTCTCGAAAAATACAATGAAAATCTATCAACGTTAGAGGCGAAATCCCGTTCTTAAAGGAGCAGTTGGATCGGATTCTTCAAAGAGCTCTTGGCGCCACCCCGAATATCTTTTATTTATCAGGTCGGAATATCGAATCTCTGGAGGAATCGAGGAAAATTTAGATCGTTCGATAAAGGCGACACGCGAAGGACCAGACGGACACGTAAACCATCCGCGAGATCTTAGATTCTAAAGACGCGGGGGAACGGGAACGGGCAGCAGGTGCCCCTAAATGGGTTCCGCTCTGTTCCGGAATCAGTTCCAACGGTCACGTTTCAGTATTTATGCGGCACCCTCCCTGCTTCATAGCGACGAGCTTCGGTTAAGCCGTCGGGCTACAGTCTTCCCCGTTCTTTTTTTTTAGAAGCAGAGCCATCCGGGAAGGTTACGCCTTCGCTTTGTCGCAGTTACGAACGACGCCGCGCAGTGGAATAAAGTTTAATATCACGAAGAAGTCGTGTCGAAATGCGAGACGGAGAATGTGGGAATTTTATACGCGGTTACGTAGAAACGATCACGAGTATGTACCAAAATTGAGTTCCCGTCTGAATACCGTATTTTCCGTGCCTTTGACTCGGGCAACGACGATCGTAAACAAGATTTCATAGAAATATCGATTTTCTAAAGATGAACGAAGAATAATAGAATTCGAATTCAAGGAGTACCTATAAACTACTTGAAGCTCATTAAATATAATTATGAGGAATGTTAGGGGTTTAATAACGCGTTTTCGTTCGACCGTACGGGAATTAAAGGCGAGCAGAAGAAAGGCGAGGGAATTCGGAGACAAATTCAAGCGTGCATGTATAGAAATCGGTGAGAATGTGATCAGCAGAGCGAGAAAACTGGCGCGGGTATCCTAAACGGGTTGTTCGTAACGCGAAAGTAAAACACGGAATATTAATTGGAGGATTTAAACTAATTATCGCGGTACTCTGATCCAATTAGCAAGGTTGCGTCGAACGCCGCTGTTCTCGAGAGACTTGCTCGTAGTTAACCGAATTACAAATTCTTTGCACTACGAGCACGCGTACCCCGTGATTTTCATATCGAAAATCTCGCCCCGGATGCAGGAATATCGCCTATTTCAGCTCGCCGATTATCCGTCCCGGGGCGAGCCGACCGCCAGGTTTAAAAATGAAAATCGTATTTTATACGGAATCCCCGAGAAAGAATGGAGAAAGAAGATTTTAAAAGGCAGACGACAAATTTTAATAGCTTGTCAGATTATTCGACGTCCAATTTGTAAAAATGTTATGTGCATCCCAACTGAATGCTTAAGAGAATGAGAAAAATAAAGAAGAATGTATTATAGTATAATATAAAAGGATTTANAGAGAATGAGAAAAATAAAGAAGAATGTATTATAGTATAATATAAAAGGAATTTTAATTATTTTCAATTTCAAGCTGTACGTAGATTTTTCGCGTGAGAATTCGTTTTGTAAAAATGAAATTCTCGTTTATAAAAATAAAAATGAAATAGGGAGACAGATTGTAATGGAACGCTGTGACTATTGTTCGTCAAAGGTAGTCGAACGTTCGATTTGGAAAAATATAATATGGAATCGTTGAAGTTCGATGACACTAGTTCGGACCGGTGCACGCGGGCGAGTGTCAAGGGAAGGAGAAAAATCGGCAGGGTCGTTTTCAATCAAAATCCCATACGTTCCAACGTGACATTCTCGCGGATCGGATGGCTAGGAGCACACTCGAAGCGTTCTAATTACTCGAGGCCTGCCTAGTCATTAGTATGAATAAGTAAGCGTCCCCTTGCGACCGTGAGGAATTAAAGTCTTTTAATTAAAGAGCCTTTTTACGGTGAATTTAAATTGCCTGATTTCCCAGAGTTACCTACCTCTGGATCCCCTCTTTTCCATACAGACCCCTTTACCCGCGCAGCTCTCTTTCTCACGCCCAACAATTATGTATACACAGAGAAACTTGTCTACTCGCAAAGGAAAAAAAGAAAAACGGAGTTGGACAATTAGTTTAAATAATCCTGCTGGCGGGTAATCCTCGCGCGACCAGTCGATTCCCCCGGTTTTTTTCGTTTTCCGTGCCAGGATAACCGCGCCACGGCGAGGCGATTAAAACGTTTGGCTCACGGTCGTATACCCTCACCCTACCGTCGTTCCTTCTCGTTGTATCCCCTGATCTTCGAGAGGAACCGCTCCACTTTACGGAATCCCCCATGTGGAATCGATTTGTAACTTGGCGAGCCCTGTACATTCGCCAGCCGTTCCCTCCCCGCCCCCGACGGCTATATCCTTCAAGCAATATAAAGTGGCCCACTCTTTGAACGCGAAATCAGTTTAACCTCGCAGGCCACGAGCTCCTCGATAATACAATTGAGGGCCACGAGGCTGCAGATCGTTCACGGACCGCGATCACAGCAATCAATCACTGTGATGAGTAAAACCAACGTATGAGAAATCATATTTCATTTTCAATCTCCGACAACATCAGGAAAAAACTTATATTTATTATATTTGGTTGGCAACTAAATGAATGCGGGATTTCTTATCTAAAATCCGCAATTACTTAGTTGCCAACCCAACAGTTTAAGAGAAATACTAAAATGCGACAAAAATATTGATATTATACATATTAGTATGCATGAAGGTAATTTAAATTCATGTCATGTAAATGATAATTTCAATTTTCATCTCGCCGTGTTCTGAAAGATATTCTATGATATGTTTACGTTCATCACTGTATTTCATTAAGCAAGAAACAACTGACCCTATTCGAGCATTCTGCCCTGTAACACGAATTTCGTTTGAGGCGTAATGGAAGACCGACCTAATTTCCTGCTATATTTGACAGCCTCGAAAACCGACGACGCCGGAACAAGCGGTCCTTGTTATTGCCAGCTGCGCGCGAAGAATCGCAAATTAAGCAAGTGACACTACAACTTGATTTGGTACAACACCAACTGTGGACGTACGTAATAAATCGAGAATATCTGACATTGCGATGGCTTGTTACAGGAACAAATACACGAATCCCCTTTGAATACGGTCCCTACAGAAATCAGGTACTAACTTTAGACTTCGAAGCGTTGATAATCCCATTTATGTGTTACCAGATATTTTATAACAAGCATATAAAAGTTAAATCAAAGGAGTACTTTAAAAATGTTAGAAGAAATTAGATAATATTTAATATTTTTGAAGTACTCCTTTGATTTAACTTTTATATGCTTGTTATAAAATATCTGGTAACACATTACTATATTTTTGACAGCTAAGTTTAAATCTTCTAAGAATTTATGATCTATCAAAAATGTTCTCATGAAGAGTAGTGTACAAAGATGGTCAACCAATACGAGTCAAATTTGTTGGTAGCGAAGTTTGAAGATACATGAGAGAAGGTAGTAGACGATCATTGGTAAGTGTGTATCATGCCCAGCAGATACGAGCGTACATGCACTCGCTATTTGATCCTACGTACAGGATCAAATGTTCCACTTCAAAGAGTCTAACTACGTACACACTAAACCGATTCCACTCCCGTGTTTATGCTGCTCGATCGGGCTCGTTAGTTACAGTCTACCTTCGACGGAATATTTAAACGCTGGTCACGCTCAAGAATAATCGTGGCATCAGAAGAAAAAGCTAGGACACGCCAGGAAAAATTAATATTCAAAATTTATGATGATCCCAGCCTCAAGGATTCATTTGATATTGTATAATAGATCTTTCCGTGACTTAAAATTCTCTACGTAACTACAAGAAACCTGATCTTCCCTTCTGCATAGCAATTCTCGAATAACTCCATTATTTTTTCACGAGAAATATAAATTATGTTAAAAAATGTATCAAATAAATTAAACTGAAGACAACTTTAATACTACATATTTAATCTTTCATAAAATAATGTGACAATACGTCGTTCGAAGGAATATTTTCCGGAAATTTAGTGATCTCTTAATAGGTTAATTACGTTAGCACTGACACGGGCAGAGCCATTTATTAAATTTACGATTGGCCGGTNGATGATCCCAGCCTCAAGGATTCATTTGATATTGTATAATAGATCTTTCCTTAACTTAAAATTCTCTACGTAACTACAAGAAACCTGATCTTCCCTTCTGCATTGCAATTCTCGAATAACTCCATTATTTTTTCACGAGAAATATAAATTATGTTAAAAAATGTATCAAATAAATTAAACTGAGAACAACTTTAATACTTCATATTTAATCTTTCATAAAATAATGTGATAATACGTCGTTCGAAGGAATATTTTCCGGAAATTTAGTGATCTCTTAATAGGTTAATTACGGTAGCACTGACGCGGGCAGAGCCATTTATTAAATTTACGATCGGCCGGCNCACGAGAAATATAAATTATGTTAAAAAATGTATCAAATAAATTAAACTGAAGACAACTTTAATACTACATATTTAATCTTTCATAAAATAATGTGACAATACGTCGTTCGAAGGAATATTTTCCGGAAATTTAGTGATCTCTTAATAGGTTAATTACGTTAGCACTGACACGGGCAGAGCCATTTATTAAATTTACGATTGGCCGGTGAAATAAATATCAAGATCCAAAAGATGAATCTCCAGTTTCTACAATTTTGCAATAAATAGATCTGGCCGTAATAAATATCCGCGTATTTAAATTCGCGAACTGGGGCACTACAGTTTTATTTATTTAACGCATTGCATCCTATCGGAGATCGCATTATCGGCGGACGTCAAAATTCTTTTCCACCCTCCGTCCGCGAGTGGATTTCGAGCTTCCCAACGCGTTGGAAACGACGCGAAGCGACAACGCGCTGAACTTGAACTCCGGTGACGCACAATCGAAGAGAAGATCAGCTGCAGACGCGGGGTAAACCAACGCAAATACTGTTTCGAGGTGTTTGCCGGCAGTCTGAAAAGGCAGTGCGCGTTCGATGGCAAGGAAAACATTGAATACCTGCCGACAGTCGCGGCAAAAATGCACCGACGGATGAATAACCGATCCAGTGAAACGAGAAATTTCAATAATTCAGAGACTATGAAAAAATACTATTTTCCTCATATCAGCATTAAAAATTTACAGAATTTTTGGAAACGTGGGAAGAATATAATGAATTAATTGTTATAATATGAACCTACATAAATTTTTATCTGTGTTAAGAATAATATAAGAAAGATTGCCAAAACGTTAAATGTGAACAAGTGAATTATCTCTTCAATCGCTATATTAGATGTATTGTATATAAAAACGTTCAGGAAATGTCGTTTGGTGATGAGCGGCGGCGAACACCTAGCGAGCGGTTTTTACGTGATCCGCGTAAAGAACTGCAGGGGAACGCGTTCCCATGAATGCGGAATTGTCCCGGCAATCACGGTTACGGTGTTTACGTATGCTTAAGACGCTCGTCGGCGCTCGTTAATTTTGCGCGAACCAAAGAGACGGGGTGAACCGGTTCGCTCGGGAGAGAGGCGGCTGCCGCCTCGCATCGCGTCGGAAGGGAATACCCAGACTTCGACGGACTTCGGATGCCTTAATATTGCATTCCTGGTTTCCTCCGCTCCGTAAGCGGCACCTTGTACACCCGGAAGCGGTGACGGGGCGGCGGCGCGACCGACGCCACGCCGGATTCTAAGCAACGAGTTGCCCGCAACCCCTAGAGAATCTTAGATGTTCCGTTGGCTGCTCGGATGGAACAGAACATCCTGCATGTGCCAATTCCACGCATAAAAGTCACGTTGAAAAAGCAACAGAGAAACCAGAACGAAAGACGCGAATTATTTGCAAAAATTAGTCGTCCGCTCCTGCGTTGAACGCGCCGAGAGAAAGAGAAAGAGAGACACTGGAATGAATCATACTGAGTGTCAGGGAAATGTTTATTTTGGTATGATTAAACAGTGAAAAATGATATTGTGTCGGAATAAATGAATAAAATTCGTAATCCTCATACGTTATTCGAAATATTATTAAAACTGCGAGAGAAACATAGTGTTTTATTTATTTTTAAACAAAGAAATGTATAATCAGAAAAAGTAATGTTTGTTACATTACATGAATTAATATCAAAGTGCATTATTCAGATGCATTTCACGTCGCAAAACAATTCAATTTTAATTTGTATGAGGGAATAAAAATGATCAAATACGACCGACATATTTATTAGGACATCTGAACCGTCGATGGGTGACCCAGATGTATCTAATATTTAAAACGAAGTAATGGCAGCGGGATTCAATTTCGCTGAAAAGCGTACCGGTTCTGTGTCGAGTGTTTTTTTGCAGATTCGATAACGGGGTTGAATTAAACTTCACCCAATATGAGAGCAGTTCGAGCAAAGATCGTGACTTCGGTTCGGGCCAATCGTTCTCGTGGCGTAATTAATGCCAGCGGGCTCTCGCGGGCTAGGCGCTGCCTATCCGGAAAACGTTCTCTCCCTTTCTCTCTTTCTCTCCCGTCCGCTCGATCGGTTCAACGGGGAGGCCGATGAAATATCTCGTAATTCAGGGAAAGTTTCTCGCCCACGTAAGTGTAAAGAGAATGAGAACAGTTCAACCAGGGACCCAGGCGGATGATTTATGGCGGAATAAAATACGGAGGTAGGAGAGAGGAAGCACGGTTGGAACGGATCAACTTATGAATTTCGAACACGCGTATCGTCCGATAAATAAAAGAAACACCGTTACCTGTTTGCTGTCTGTTCGTACTCGAATTTATATCGACGTTAACCGACACTGTAAACGATTGAATCCACGTTTGCGAGCCACTTCGCGTCGATTATTACACGGCCAATCGGGCCGGCCGACGCGGGGGAGGCGGCGGCGGCGGCGGTCGTAATTAAAAATATTTTAGCCGCGCGAAACGAGCCATTGAAATCAGTTCACGTGGAATTTCGATCAAACCGTGTGGCATGTGTCGCGTCAGCGGGCCGCCAGGTTGGAGCTCGCTGCGGTATGAACTTGAAATTTACGACGGCGGCGCGGATAACGCAACGAGTAAAATGGCCGAGCCGTATAATCGTGACAGCGGCCGCGCAAACCGTCTGCAGATATCGTCCGTGAAGCTCATCTATCACGAGGAACGACAGTCGTATCGCCGTGTCCCGGGTGTCCCCGTACACGCGTCATTAACATCGTTTCACAATGAAGTGACGATCTCCGTATCGGTCGCATTCGATGCCTCGGTTTCATCGGCTGTCACCGAACAAGACTGACGTTGTCCATTTTACGACGTCGCACGACAGACCATAGTTTAAGGTGTACAGAGATACATGATACGTCACGTCCATAAACACGCCATTTCAATTGTCTACCTAACTGTATCATTATTTACAAAATTTAGTAATTTGCTATTATACGATAATATTTCTAAATGCATGGTGAATGACAGCTCCAGATATTTTGTTTATTAATTCTTGTTTTTAAGGAGGTTCATCCGGTTAAAGAATTAACAGATAGATCTTAAAAAAAAAATTTGATAGTCTATAAAAGTATACCAGGATACCTCAAAAAAATTTTTAAGTCATTTGGATATCTTAATGATGAGATATTAATATAAATATTTTTTACAATTTTACATGTAGTCACATGGAAAAGAGTGATTTCCCAGACTTCTATCGCTAATTTATTAGGTATTGACAGACAGTTTTGAATGAAACTTATGTCATATTAAAGAGAAACATTTAACGAATATTTTAATTGCAAATTTAGGTAGATTGGGTGACTATGAATCGAGAAATATATAAACACAACAAATGAAATCTGCATCTTTCAGCAGTAGATAACCTACGTTATTAATATGTACGCTAGTCGAGCAAGCTCCCCTTTTCTATAACTTGCATTTGACTGGCTATGTACCAGATGAACCTCCTTAAGGGAAATGTAAAAATTGTCTACTGTGATGACTCAATCGTCACAGTTAGCGTTTCTTACGATTCTCCCAGCCGCGTGACACTTCCGGGAGGACGATAAGCATCCTCCTTAGAATCCCGAGGCACGCGACAAAAAAGCGACGCGAGATTTACGACAATGGAGAGAACGCTAGCCGCAAATTGGATTTGCAAATCCCTTTACGGAGTAACCGAGCTCGAGCGTCGTTTATCGTCGCGCGCAACCCTTCGCGACGCCCGGATCAGAAATTTACCCTATTTCGTTGGCCTTCCGTGCGCGTGCACATAAACGTAAACTCGGTAGCAAAAAAAAAAAGAAGAACGAAAAAGGGAAAGGAGAGAAACGAACGGGAAGGACGAAAAAAGGGAAGACTGGCGAGGATTACCTTCGGTGCGGAAGATACCGGAAGACTGGTTAACGTCTTCGTCGCGTGGTTCATGGACTCACCCTTCCAACTGGGGCATTTTTATATCCGATCTCGGGAAAGAGACGGTCGCCGCGATCCCATGAAATTACAAGGGACCCGAAACATCCACGTGCGGCTCCGTGCCGTTGATACGTGCCCCGATAAGCCTCGGTTCCGAATTTTTCGAAACGCCGGAGCGAAAAGTATGCCGACAATGATCTCGAGAAATTTCCCCAAGGAGAGCAGATTAAGAAGAGACCGAAGAATTCTCTGATGCGGAGATCTTTAAAGTCGATTCATAGGAAAATACCCTATTTTATGTCCCTGGTCTTGAAATAGTTAACATATATGTTGCACGTGTGTTTCAAGTCTAGCAATTGTGAGATAAAGTTTATTTTTCCCTTTTTCGCAATATAAAGAACGCTTAGATGAAAGAGTATAAAAATAAACAATAAAAAACCGATTCACTCTTATTTAGACGGAAGCTTTGGTACGTGCTCCGCCCAAATGTGGAGCAGGCAACGATTGTCCCGTAAATATTGATCTCCTCAGTTGCCCGTGACCCACTAAATTCTGTTTATGCAGCTTTTCGCTTTCTAAGGTAAAATCAAAATTCCTAGCGACGAAGGGAACAAAAAGAGAAACTACGACAGTCCTGATTATAATACATTACCCGTGGAAAGTATTTAACTCTTTTTCTCAACTCCGTTTTTCTCTTTTAAACAGGTTAATGCAACAAGAGGTATGAGAACACTTTATCATCATATTACAAGAAGACTTTACAATTATAACTTTGTATTTAATTAAATATTTTGTAGATTAATGCTGCTTTCAATTATTTTATAAGAACTTCAATAGATTGAAATTTCATTCATTTTTAATAATTATATAACAATTTCTATAATCAATTATTATAATAATACTAAAAATATATATGACTTCACAATTATAACTTTGTATTTAATTACATATTTTCTAGATTAATGCTGCTTTCAATTATTTTATAAGAACTTCAATAGATTGAAATTTCAATCATTTTTAATAATTATATAATAATTTCTATAATCAATTACTATAATAATACTAAAAATATATATGACCTTACAATTATAACTTTGTATTTAATTACATATTTTCTAGATTAATGCTGCTTTCAATTATTTTATAAGAACTTCAATAGATTGAAATTTCAATCATTTTTAATAATTATATAATAATTTCTATAGTCAATTATTATAATAATACTAAAAATATATACAAAAATGTTAGATTTAATATTGATCAGCCTGAGAAAGTTTCTACATATATATGCATGTATTCTTATGTAAATTCCACCGTTCCGTCCTTAAATTTTTAACAATTAATACCCCTTATGAATTTCGCCAGGGGTTCACGAACCATGCGACGGTACGGCGCGTGGGCCAAAGAAGGAAACGAAATAAAGTGGAATGCGAGAGTATATACGACGTAATAGGGTAACAGGTAGCAACGTTGGCAGCGGGTTCAACGAGAGAGCTCAGGGCCGAGGTACATACTTATATATCATGCGGTAATGGTCCCTTTGCGGCAAAGGCGACAGCCCTTGCGCTAAAATATCTACCAGGGCCCTCGTTCTGCTCGCATACGCTACGGCTTGACGCCGAAATAATAGTCCACGCGAATTAGTCCGCGCCGCTGCGCAATCTGGTTCTCTCTTTCGGAAAAGCTTCCCCCGTCGATGCGTCGTCGTCGTCGTCGTCGCGTCTACCAAACGGGATCGTGATTAGTGCGATGATCAAAGAAAAAGGTTGCTCGACTAATGCGAACTCGATGGGAGCCGGCGTACGTATAGCTCCGCTGGGATTACACATAGGTGTGCATTGAGACGTTGTTTATGACGTACTTAACGAGGGAATTATACGAGGCGGACGGTTTGAATGGAATTGGAAAGAGAAATTGAGGCGATGATTTGTGGTGGATTCTGTACCACAGATCGTACGTTGTGTACCTAGCAGCCAGGCATGGTATTTATGGTCGGTGATAATTTCTGGAGAGGTTTAATCAGTCTTCAATAGATACACATACAACAACAACAACGGTACTTTCGACGAGGCGGCTGAGCGGCGAACAAAAAGTCAGCCTCTTCAAAAGTAGGACACGAAACCTACTGCGCTACTGCTAGTCTATCCCATTACTTAGGGCAACCTCGTGCAGCGAAACGTGAAACACGATACTCGTTGTTAAACATTTCGTAAACCACTAATGGTCTCTGAATATTCTACGAGAAATTTCATTAAAATCCACACACGTTGCTACCGAAGAACACGGCGTTCCTCATCAACGTTCCCATCCGAAGTATTGGGGAACGCAACGGGTATTGACGCGTAATTCGATCCCTGATAATTCTCGACGAGATACGATCTAACGAAGACGTAAAGTATAAAAATTGAAAGGGAACATCGGGGTGTGATAGCTTTCAGTCTAAACTTGCGATACGAAGAATCCAGCGCGCCGAGTCATAAATTGATAGCTAACCGTACCGATTTTCCCAGCGCAGCACTCACGGCTATGAGAGTTTCGAGTTCGAAACGATAAGTGTAAAGTGTAAGAGTGATGATGAGATTCGGAAGCCGACTCGAGGAGCCTGAAGGAACCCGGCCGGAGTCGCGCGGAAGGGAGACGCGGCCGCGCGTTGTGTTGCACACTCGAACCTGCTTCCTAGAGCCGAGCTCTCACGTACTTATGTACGACGTTACTTCTCTCTATTTCTCTCTCGTCCTATCCTCTCCGTTCGCCGCTTCTACTTCGCTGCTATTTTATCGATAGTTCTTGCGGTAACCGTGCTGCACGCCAGGCCAGGTAACTCCAGCGCCGCGTGCGCGCCGTGCAAAAGGAAAACGCGAGTAATACGCGAGCAGGAAGCAACATTTTGCTGCGCTCCCGGCGCTGCCTCTCTACCTGGCACCGCGAGTAAATAAGAATAAAAGGAGAGTAAGTAGTGCGAACGCGAGTAGGACAGCGTCGTCGGTCGAAGGGAGGAATTTATTGAAACGGAGCTGAACGAAAATCTGAACGGAGCGTATTGTGCGAAGGGTGCGCGTGAACGCGTGAAATGTAGGCTACGGAGTTCTTTCGACGCCGCGGTTCAAAAGCATTCGAGGTTTCCCGCGGTGATCCGGCGAAAGGCGAAAGTTGCGCGACGAGTAGTATCGCGTCGAGCGGGGCGCAAACAAAAGTCGGTAATTACTCCTCCGCGGGAGGAAGTTTTCGTCGGTGGCCGGCGCCAAGGTAAATAAGAGGCTTCGAGGCGCGAAACTTCGGGAGGCGCCCCCGTTCTGCCTCGATACCTCGCGAAACTCGATCAATGGTTACCCCTTTCGACGATTCCTTCCTTTGGCGCAATTAAAAACTTTTCCCTCGGCTCTCGCCTATCCCCGGCTCCTCCCTCAAAGGTATCTTCCCTGAAAGGGGTGCCCGAACAAAAAGCAATCGAAACTCCCGTTTTTCGCGACGGGGTCCGAGGTGAGTAGATGCACGTTCGAGATTAACCGGTAGCGTATGCAACTTTCGCGACGATCCTACCCAATTACGGGGGGGCCTCACTGCCANAAACCTACTGCGCTACTGCTAGTCTATCCCATTACTTAGGGCAACCTCGTGCAGCGAAACGNACTCCCGTTTTTCGCGACGGGGTCCGAGGTGAGTAGATGCACGTTCGAGATTAACCGGTAGCGTATGCAACTTTCGCGACGATCCTACCCAATTACGGGGGGGCCTCACTGCCAAGATAAAGTTCCACTGCCGATAAGCTCGAGCGATAAACACGAGCTTGCTGCAACCCGCACTTCGTGTTTCAGAAAATTATTTAGCAAAGAGGACTTACGTATAAAACTATAAAATGGATTCTTCGAACTAAAAACGAATGTAGCTTTCGCTGGAATCATTTTATAATTGGAAAAGTCGGGCAAATGCACTATAGAAATAATAAGAAGTGCTTCAATTCACAATAAATTATTTTCTCATCGGCCTAATAATATATGTAAACTCTTATCGGAAAAGATTTGGCCGAACAATAATTTTTGATAAATCACTCTCTCTAATAAACTAGATTTAATTACAAAAACACTTTAATTAACTATAAGTATAATACAGTTTAATACCGAGTAGATTAATTACAAGAAATTAATAAAGAAAGGCTCAGCTCATCGGCCACAATAATTCAAATTACTAATTTGTGGTGAACAGTCCTTCGTTTCCACACTTTCGTATTCGTATCGGTAACGCAGTCCCTCGCGATCTGTACTCTACGCTCGATTCTACTAATCTCTCTATTCCTTACGAAAACTACGCCGCAGATTCTGTTTCGAGAATATTCGACGCAATTTCGGGTACCTAATTAGGAATGCCATTAGGTGGCGGTACCCGAATACTTTCGCGCTTACATATATTTATTTCTTCTAATTCTGTCTATTATTTAAAGCACCCTCTGTACCGGGAAAATGCACAAAACCGATTGACAACGCGCGCGATTTGTCGCCTGTTCTCCGTTTAAAGGCGAGTTGGCTTCGCGCCGAACAAGCGCGATGCGTGGAATAATTACATGCACAGAGTGAATTCCCCTAGAGCGGAACCATCATCGAGGAATCTCGTTGACCCGTGTCGACGTAGCTCCCATCACGGCGGCTCGCCAGTGGGAATAGCAGGGAAAACAGATCCCGAACAACATTTTGACGGGACGCGCGCGCGCGCGATTTCATATGCAAACACGGAGACACGAGGCCGTGCCTTTCCGCACAATGGGCTTATGTTATATTCTTCGTCTCCTCCGCCTCCTACTCCGCGACTCCGTCACTCTCCTCCGCGTTCCATTCCCGTGTTCCCGGCATCGACGATCCTCGCTCTCTACTCTCCGTTCTCTCCTTCGTTCACAGCCGCGATCGCGGTTTCTGAATGAACAACGCTCACCCAGCTATGCATCTATTTTTGGACGGCACTCCGTAATTCTCGCCTGTTTGAACCACTCTCGGAACAGTTTGCGTGACTGCTGCTGTTCACTGAATAGGGACCATCGCTCCAAGAGAACTTATTGTCCAATTATCTTTCGTACTGTGATATGGAGTTAAAAGTTGAGGTTTTTAAAAAATGCAGTACTCCGGTGAAAAATGTCATTGAGATAATAAGAAATTAATTGCAGTGTTATATTCTACTGTAGTTAAAAAATTAGAAATCAAGAAATCGAGTGAAAAATGTTATTGAGATAATAAGAAATTAATTGCAACGTTATATGTTACTGTAGTCACCAAATTAGACGTCAAGAAATCGACAAATTGTGAAATGTAAAATGTAAAATGTGAAATAATGTGAAATGTAAAATTTCACGAATAATAAATGTCTAAAATATGATAACAAATGTTGCTCCATTTATAACAGTCATATATCCACTGATTAAAACTAACTTTGCTACCTTAAGATCTCATTCTAAAATGTTAATCAAGTCTCATTGCTCAAAGGGGGCGGGGGAAATTTGATGACTTTCATCTCGAGCCTCGTTCCTTTCAGTCGGTCATGATACCGGGATGTTCTTACGCGTATATCAGTCGAACGACAGTAAGAACAATAAACTGTTCGCACAACGGTAGATACCACCTACGAGGTACGACGTCTCGGAGGCATCGGTAGACAGTTTTTTCGCTGGCTCGATCTGAGGTGGGTCGTCATCTCCCGAGACGATCGTACGCGACGAGACTTTTATCGGCAGGAATAAATCTCGACGATCCTCCTTGCCCGGCTCCCGGCGTCGCTCGAGAGATATGGAAAGGAACGACGACGTGCCGTAAAACTAATAAACGACACGGGCCGGCGATCGACGACGTTTATCGAGCCGGCGCCGCGAACTATCTCGCCCGTCCGAGCGATTCTCCGCCGGCCCGACCGCGGAATGCCCGCGCGAAAAATTCGCGAGAAATGTCATTGCGTCGTAAAAAAATATTGCCACCTCATTAACGTGAGGAGAGAAAATTCTCTGCAGACGCGAAGATTGTGCGCGATCGTTCTACGTTCGAGCTAACGAATCTCATCAGCAAACGAGACAAACTTCTGACAATATAATTATTGAGTGCTATTCTGATTTAATATTAACAAAATTATCATTAACAAAAAATTAGATACTTTTTGTTAGATGTTCATACAAAATTTGGTATTTTAGAATTATATTTTCAGTAATTAACATAAGCATAGAAAAATATAATTGAAATCGAGATACATTTAATATCTTGCTATTTTATTCTCGACCAGATTAAATAATTCTTAGCCAGAGTTAGTGAGGCGAAGCAAAAGGGTTGATGACGGCTCGTCTACGTGTAACGCGTACGAACGTACAAGCGAGCACTCACCCCCGGTATTCGCACATCCGTCGCCGTGGCCACAGGAACAAGAGTTTCGCATCGCGCCGTAAATTATAATCGCGAAAATATGGCTTTTCGGAACATTAAGCGGCCGGCCTCTCACTTTGAATAAAGTGGCAAGCGTTAGACGCGCGAAGGGAACCAACCGCCGCCCGACACGGGCCAGGGGGGCTAATGCAGCGCGAAGAGGTTGCGAAGCGGAGCAACCGACCGCGGAGTCAGCCTATAATTTCTGATCAGCATAAATCTCCTCTCCGCGTGCCATCCCTCGCGTTTCCCGCTTCCTTCCGCTGCGCCGGTTCACGGTCAAAGTTAAACCATCGACCTTCTCAGCCACCCCTTTCGGGCGATGAATATCCATCCCTATCCGCCACCGTCGCCACCCTCCCCCGCCGCCTTTAGGGACTCGGCTCCCCCGTGCTCAAGGGATACACACCCCCGATGCCACTTTGAGGCGGCCGACGCGCCGGACCAATGGGAAGCCGTCGGGATCAAAAGCTGCTTCGAGATAACACGAATTGCAAATTAGCCGCCTAATATCATGTCGAAGGGCCGACTGAAGCTGCGGTGCATAATATCCGGCTGGAACGCGTAATGGATTGGACCGAACGTCACAAAATTTCCGGAACGTCGAACGAGATTAGAGGGTCGCTACTTCGATTTTTACCGGTGATAGAAATTTGGCAGCCTGTCAAAGTTTGCTTTGCGTTACGAAGAATACAAATGTCGAACCGCGCCGGGAATTCTCAGTTTGACCCGTTTTCGCTTGATTAAGAAAATATCGTTTAAACGAAATAAAATTGTTGAATTCGTGATTGGAAAATGTTAAGGTAGTTGTTTCGTAAATCGAAAGTATTGAAAATTGCTTGAAATTTTGTACAAAATTAATATAGGTATCAACGAACATGTATGCGAAATCCTGGATCAATTGACCATCTCGTTTTTGTGATATTGTCAATCAAAATTCGCAATTTTTACTATACTTTGACGTTATAGTAATGGTGACGACACGTGAAAAATATCTTTCTTCGGTTATAGTAATAAAATGAGTATTGACAAATAGTTGAAAATCAAGACAAAATTAGTGTAAACTATAATAAAACACATGGATTTTTTTTGAAATTTTTGACCATCTAGTTACGGAGTAATAATAATCTAAATGTTATCGTTTTATCATTTTTCACGATGACTATGAGAAGTTC
>SMSR01011670.1:0-11839 GCA_019453355.1 Ceratina japonica | reverse complement strand
AAAAACGGAAAGACATTTATGTGATATTAGATAATTCTTGTTTTATCAATAAAACGCATCGCATTCGAAAAATTAAGTGCAATTTGAAATGAGAAGATACACATTTTAAAACACTTTGAAAATTGTGAAATTTTACTGAAAAGAAGAGAAGCCCAAAGAAGAGAATTGCAATCTGAAATGAGAAGATACTCATTTTAAAACATTTCAAAAATTGTGGAATTTTACTGAAAAGAAGAGAAGCGCAAAGAAGATAAGTGCAATTTGAAATGAGAAGATACTCATTTTAAAACATTTAAAAAATTGTGGAATTTTACTAAAAAGAAGAGAAGCGCAAAGAAGATAAGTGCAATCTGAAATGAGAAGATACTCATTTTAGAACATTTTGAAAATAGTGAAATTTTACTGAGAAGAAGACGAGCTTGGACGGTGTGGAAAATGAGTAAAGAATCATAGGAGGATCGAGCGAAGCCAAGAGCATGACGAAGACTCCGTGGTAAGCCTCGCTCGATGGATCTGAACGTGTGTTCGCGTCGGGTTCACGACGGGTACGCGACCATAAGGTCGAGGGGTCGCAGCAGGCCTCGTGCCGTCTACAGATCCGACTCCGAGGAGCTCCTGAAGGAAGCCGGTGGCCCGTACGCGCTGCCGCAGCTCTCGAACTTTCCAATCGCCGCGAACGATTTGCAACAAGTGCCGAGGTGGTCCGATTTCGGCAACGAGTGCTATCTGATCGAGAATTATGGTACGCTGCGGGGCTTGAAGAAGGCGGGCCCGGTGGAGGAACGGAAACCGGTGACCTTGAACACGTTCAGCAAGGTCGAACAAGGACGCGGTCACGCGCAGAGCAACAACGATGATGCGCGAGTGAACGGTCAAGGACAGCTGAACACGTTCGCAGTTAGGAATGGCTCGTGCGAGAGGAGACAGGATTTCGCCGCGCAGAACGGCGGAGCCGCGGAGGATCGCGTTTACGACACGGTGCCCGTGGAAAATTGCCGGGACACTCTGCGCTCTTTTCGATCGAAAAGGAACGCGTTCAAGGGGAACGAGTTCCACGGCAATTCGAAACGCGCCGATCCTTTCCAAACCGATATCGCCGATATGAATACGTTCGAGAGGCTCGAGAACTTCGTCGGTGCTTCGGATCGCGACAGGGACGACGGGAGGAGGCTCGAAATTGGCAAATGCGAAACGAAGTTCAGGAAGAGTCCGATCGTTGGTAGTAAAAAGGTTAATGGCACCAAAGACAGGCAACCGATTTACGCGGTTCCGAATATTCTCGCGAAGTCGAATCGGCGCGATCTCCGGATCGCGATCGTCGACGGGAATTACGTCCCCAGCGGTGATCTGTATCGCACCACGGCGAAGTATATCGAGGACATTAACAGGAATATCGCGGAGATCGACAAAAGTTACGAGGAACTGAAATCGTCGTCGAGCTCCAAGAACTCCGCTTACGGGGTGATCAATAAGATCGCTAAAGGAGAGCTGCTGCCCGATCGGTCGTGCAATCTTTACGGCTACACGAGGAACCGAGACATGGCGCCGATGCCGCCCATATCCTCCGATTTCGGTGAGAACTTCGAGAACGAGAAAACGGAGAAGCAGACCGACGACAAGTCCGAAGACGGTGTCCAAGTTTTCAAAGCCCGGCCGAATTCCTTTGGGAAGCTGCCACCTAAATTGCAACCGAGGTCGTCGTCCATCGACAATACCTCCAGGCACTCGACGGGATCCACGACGACTTCCTCCACCAAATCCAGCGAATCGTTGTACGCGATCAGCGAATCGGTATCGAGCGATATCTACCGGAACGGCGAAGCGAGGTCTGGTCTTCAGACAAACGGTGTGAAGAGTTTGATTAATTTCAAGCAGGATCCAGCGAGCACCGAGGGATCCGACGAACCCGAGTCCAAGGACGAGATGTCGTCGACCGACGACGACAGACCGTCGATCGTCCGATCGGTAGATCGATTGCCAGTCACCAGCGCGATTCGCAAGAATCGCTCTAGAGTCGACTCAGCGGACAGATCCTGCTTGAAGAAGGACCGGGTTTTGACGGCGGCCAAGTACGACGGCGGCGTTCATCGAGCGAACAGCGTGATCGACAAGTGCGGCGCCGATTCGCAATCGAACTCGTACGGGAATAATTGCCTGGAGAGGAGGTACGATACTTTGCCCTCTCGGAGATCGAGGGTCTCCTCCTCGAGACCTCTTCACAAATCGAGCGAAGACGTCCTCGACGGCGAGCGACCCGTCCGCGTCAGATCGTCGTCCTTGAACAGGCCCTGCGCCAGCAACATCGACGTCAGCGACCGGAAGAACGACGAACTGTTCGACGGCCGGCGGAGTTTCGAGCGTTTCGTAAACGGGACCGGCAGGACGTTTCCTCCCCTTTACTTGATGGACGCCACGGATGTCATATTGCAAGCTCAGTTGGAGAGAGCCGGCGGCCGCAACTTCCAGCGGCAGGATCAGTTCCCGAGGTCGTCGTACGGCAGGACTAGACACAATTCCCTGGAATCGGAAGAACCGGAGGACAAAGGGAGCGACGATAATTGGCCGAGCGGTTTCGCCACTTTGCCTAGAAGGGGTAATCTCGCGAAGGATCAGAGTTGTAACGATCCTCTCAGACGGCTGTCCGGTAACGTACCGATCTTGGAGCCGCTTTACGAGCACGCAGTCAGCGATCCGGTTAAACCGAGGAGCGCGGAGAACGTCATACCTTGGTGGGAACTGGCGACGAGGAAGTACAGGCATCAAAGCTGCCCGTCACTCCAGGTAACGTGAACGAGAATTTTGTTACCCGCGCGCCAACGTGAAAACTTAATTTCAGGGAATAACGCTTAGAACGTGGACGATCGTAAACGTATTTTTCTATTGTATTTACCTAATTCAGAGATTGATACTGTTGAAAATGTGTGTAATGACTTGGAAAAAATCGACGGGGCTACTTATCGTTAGATACGATCTAAGTAGACCTATTCAAGTCACGATGCCACTTAAGCATACTGCGCGCAAATTGTTAGATCCATTCGATTGGGTTCATCGATCTTTCTTCGCACCTTTCACGCGTCAGCGTGCATCACCGACGTTTCTAATTATAAGAGAGCTGTTTGATGAATTACGCGACGGGCACCCGAGCTTGAGGACGTCGGAGTTGCACGATCGCTGATCTTTTCAGGCTTCAACGGTACCTACCTACCTACGGTTATTAATGCCGTCGCGGCAAAAAAAACGGACGCCGATCATTGCAAATTATTTTAATTGCGATCTTAATCTAACGCGGTGAAAGCGGCCGGATTCACGGTATAGTGATTTGTAACATACATTTACGGAATGAATCGCATAACGCGCTCGAAAAAGCAGAAAAATGTTTCACTGCTTAAAGTTGATTTATTAAGTTTGATTAATTGAGGATCGTTCATTAATTTAAACTATACGATAGGAGGTGATATTTAATATTGGTAATCCGGTCTTAATAAAACATCGTTTAGTATCATTTCAACGTGCTAATTGAATT
Organism: Ceratina japonica; assembly: GCA_019453355.1. Lineage (NCBI taxonomy): Eukaryota > Metazoa > Arthropoda > Insecta > Hymenoptera > Apidae > Ceratina > Ceratina japonica. The sequence continues at coordinate 8,316 of SMSR01011670.1, read as the reverse complement.
ATACCAGAGATAAAAAATTGGGAAATAAATTTTTATATATACTGTAATAAACACGATATATATAATATATTTTAAAACAATAGTTTACTGAATGTAGTTTAATTTGAGGAATGCCCTGGCTAATTTAGCTCCATTCAGATTGTTCGATATTTTTGTTGCAAGGAAACGCGAGCCACACGATCCGAGTGGCGAGAAGGAAACGGAAATGAATAAATTCGAACGCGGCCACTCTCGATCGTCAAGACGACGGTTCTACGTGATTTATTTTCGCCTTATGTCACTGCATTAAACTGGTGCGGGTAGGTGGGTAGGCCACTCAAATAATAAATTCGATGATAAGACGTCACGGGTGGAGCCGTCAAACGAAATTAAAGCCGAGAGCAAGCGCATACTATTGAACCATTAGAAAAGACGATGCGTAATAAAGCGTAGGTCGTCGACAATGCCACTCGTGGTCCCGATTGAATAATTATGTATGTACTCCCCAACTCTCTCTCCAGTATCCTCTTTAAACTCGGTTCTCCTTCGGATCGTGCCCTTTTTCGGCTCAACGACGTCGATCCGATTTTACGATTTAAAAGTTAAGGAAAAGTTCGTATACAGCTGCCGCGTGATATGCAAATATTAAAATTCTTTACTGACGGTTAAACGTTTTTTAGTTCAGTCAAATAACTACTTGCGCAAAGATATTTCCTTTGTGAGTGCAATCCAGTTTTTATTGCGGCGTACTATAATTTGCTTTCTCTTCGATGAATAATATACGTCCGAGGCAAACCGAAAGAATATGAATAACAGATTCCGTACGCTCTACTAGAACAATGTGCCCATTGAAAGAAATATTTTATGTGGTACACATAAAAAGTGACCATTCTCTATTCCCTTCTCCTTTTAAAGTGAAATCCGAGAGTTCGGATTTTTTTATTACGCAAACAATTTGTAGTTGCAATTTACAAACAGTAAATATTTGCATTAGAAAGCGGGATATGTAATATTTTGAGGAACCCTAAACGGGGGAATGAAACAGTAAGGAAGCAGATTTTTCTAAAACATCTGTTGAGTGTGTTGCGACACAAACCTGGCACCGTATTTGGAATTCACGTCACGGCGTCTTCTTTGAAACGTGACTTTCGTTTCAAAAACTTCGTAGTTCGTAGGATTGTTGTTTGGTCGCCCCCCTTGGCCGATACGAACGCGGTAAATCATCGGCTATAGCCCTTAGACGTAACGTAGCCTGGTAGTCGGCGATGGACCCTTCTCAAATTTTTGTCCCGCATGAAAACCCGATATATCAGCGGCAGGTAGTTGCCCTAAGAAAACATCCACACCCTATTTTCTGGTGCACCCACCGATAATCAATCTGAAAACCGGCGGTACGCCCCTCCGCTCGCAGATGGTTCTATTTTTTTATCTACTCAAATATTTTCGTTTCTCAGTGCACTGATCGGTTTGGTTCCCCGTTGAACGATAAGTTTAAACCCATTATCTAACGGCCCGGTTCAAGGCAACGCGATCGTAAAAATTCTGTCTCGTGTTTTAGTTCTTTTAGATTAGAACCGCATTAGAAATTAATCCTCCGCCTTAACTCTTGAGAAGTTTGTCCGAGAACCAGCTTAATACTTAATGGTGGTTCCTACAAATAAATTTGTCGATGGTACCGGTGGCTCCGAAAATGGGCTGGAACGAAGAACTCTCGCTTAGAACAACCTATTCAATTATCCGCGTACACTCGAAACCTCTTTGCTACCACTTGTAACCCTGCCATAGAGTGCATTCTCCTTGCCACTCCAACTTCTTCTCCGAGAAACGACCTTTCGTCCACTTTTTCAAATTACTGCTACTCTATTATTTCCATCTTCGACCCACGAAGAGTGCCAGCCCGCGTCTGCGTCGATTCCTCTCTTAATTGCTTTCGATTCCTACAGAAATAGTAACAAGCACATACGAGTCGTGAATAAAATTAAAACAATTCATATGCCACATCAAAACATATCAAATGGCATATGAATTGTCAAAATACACGGTTTCAATCCGGAAGATGAATGCTATCAGAATAAACAATAACCGTGAAAGCCTTAAATCCAAAATTAAAACAATTTATCAATTATTATTTTGCAACACGTTTGTTATTCTGTACTCAAGTCGCAGTCAAGTAATTTTCTTAGTAAATAGTGAATCGTTGAGAACTCAACTAAGCAGATATACTACTAGATTACTAGGAAGCTAAAGGACTTAAAAGGACTTGCATAGGCTCTACATTTCCCTTGACGGTCTGTAGATCGAAACGTTCGCCACCACATGGGGCGAGGGAAAGCCGAGAACGTATAAAACTGTCGCTGGAATTTTGTGGTAAACCGTTTCACTCGCTTAGGGCGCGTTGGACATCGGGTCCTGTTGTAAATGTCCTTAACTCCCCCGCAGGACGGAGATTTATAGTTCCGTGGCTCACTTAAACGTTTTAACCCGATATTGCGCTCAAGCCGTGTTCACTGGTGCAGACCCTTTTTTCGAGGATCCGAAACGTAGTAAAACATCCAATAATATCATGTATACAAATTTGTAGATAAACGGCGAGCGAAAACACGTGTAACACAGATTATAGCATGATAGCAGTGTGCAAATGTTAACGTCTCACTGGTTATTCTTCTTTTAATAGTCGGTGTTGCTTCGTACGGGTTTTAAACTGGATGAATCCATTAACCTGAGCGCTCTAGCAATTTTAATTATTTCCACGGTGCCCCCTTTCCGTCGTTCCCATATCGTAAATGCCTACACGGCGCTCGTAACCGCACGACTGCATCTGCATGCAAGCAGCATTTTCACTCACGATTCGCACGCCAACGAAAAAAAGATTCGCATACATAAATTGTTCGAACGAGCGCGTCGCATCGCGGCGCGGCCCCCAGGGCCGAAGATCATCGCGCGTTCACCCAAACCTTTCTCCTTCCTCTTCGTCCACCGCTCGTCGTTTTGTTTATTACATCACGTCGGGGGCAACTATAAGATGGTCATCACGCGTTCCATGTAAATACACACGCCCACGATTTGCCCCTACTGTACTTGCCTCGGTCTGAAACGGGGGGGGGGGGCTGCTTTGTGCCCACTTGCAATTTATCTTTCCGGACGAATTCTGAAAAGGCCAACCCTCACCGCTACTTTATCTTGCTTCCCACTTTTGTTTTTATATCAAGATTAACCGCACGAGAAAAAAGGCAATACTTAATGACGTACGATTTTCGAAATTCATATACAGTGACTTCTATTAATGTTCGGACACATTTCGAAACGGTATAAAATTGTTAGTATTGGATCAAAGAACTTTATCTTCTGTGGAATTTTAGACAGCTTAATTTACTATAGAATATCTAATAATAAATTTAAAAAAACTTGGTATTCATTGAAATCGCGAGGAAAATAGTAAAGGACATGGTTTTTAACTTTTTTATTAGGATCTGGAATAAAAATTGGAAGTGTCTCGTTTGCAGATCTAAGTAAGTTATGTGCATGTACAAAGTTTCATAAAAATCGATTAATATTGCTAGGCGCTAGAAGCGAATAGAAATTGAAAAAAATCGCAGTTCTCCAGGACTTCCAATCTACGACTCAGATAAATTGAAGAATTTGTACATATTTCGATATGTCTAACTCTGATGGTTTCATGGATTTTTATGAAACTTTCCACATTCATATAACAGATTTAGATCTACAAGCGGGATGTTTGAAATTTTTGCTAGAGCCTCGAACAAAAAAGTTAAACATTGTAGGAATATCGATGTATATCGATATGTCATCTATCGTTACTATGTATAATAGATCGTTACTATGTAAAATAAAATAGTTTAGTTACTAGCGTTGCGAAGAGGAGGCGAATAGCGATTCATTCGTTAACTGCAACTGACTGAGAAAGGACGCGAATAAATGTTGTTGAGTTATCGAAGTTGTTCTTTATCTTACAACATCATGATCTTTTCTTTTTTCTTCGAGATTTCGGCGAATAGTAATTTATTTTAAGGGAGTACCTTCGGTAGTAGAATTATAAATGAGAATAGTTTGATATTTTGATGATAGGTAAATTGAAGTGCACAGAATCTCTGGTTCAAATTTTGTAACACTTCAGAACAATTTTGTTATATACTGTAAAAAGTGCATCTCCACTTCTTGCAGTATATAAAGATATTTTCCTAAAGGGTTATGAAATTTGAATCAGAGTTTCAGTGCACTTCAATTTAGCTGTTACCAAAATATCAAACGATTCTCATTTATAACTCTACTACCGAGGGTACTCCCTTAACTGTTTGTTACACATTACATAGTAAACTAAGCCTTTTAAAAACCCATAAAAAATTAAGTTAGTTGGCTCCATTTCAAAGAACTTATTCTGTTTTTAAGTGTATCCGGATATTAATGGGAGTCACTGTAACTTCATCATATTGTGGATTTAAGGCTTTCACAGATATTGTTTATTCTGATAATATTCATCTTCCGAATTAGAACCGTGTATTTTGACAATTCATATGCCAAATCATTCATTCATCTTATTGTATTATAAAGACGCGAGCATAAAACTGAACGATCGACTTTGCTTGAAGGAATAGTTACGAACACGAGTGGGAGACGTAAAGTATGCTGACAATTCAACGGGGCGATAAAAAGTGGGCACGTGTGGAAGGGAAGGTCATACGTGCGTTGTAAAATTCAACCACCGTTCGCAAACGCGTCGCACGTGACGCGATCGCGTTAAACGCGAACTGATTCGAATTCGAAGCCTCGTAACGAATACGACGATTCGGTGCGCGTTACGCTAAATCGAGTACGTTCTTTTTCGCGCTAACGAAACGTGTTATTACTCGACGGTAGAAGAATTTCAGTCGCGTTGAACCGGCGAGGAAAATAAACGGGGACGAGTTACCGGGCTTTCTGATGGCTGAACAAATTATACGTATATAGGAGTTTGCAGAAATTATCTTACAGCGAGCATCGTCGTGTAATGAGATTAAACCAGTAAAGTGAGTTGCGCGCGGGCATTAGTTTTACGATCTAAGATACCGTCCGGGGATTATTATGTATTTTAGCCTTCTTTTGTTAAACGTATTCGTCGTGCAGCCAGTTTCCTCATTCGCAGCGCGGGTCCGCAGTTACTTTTTGCCCTGTTAATCAGGATCAGAGCTATCGTTCGGACGCGCGCGGTATCTCGAGGAGGAGAGACTTCTTGCGGATAGTAGAGGTCAAACGCGGCGCATTAGCACGCCCAGAGAAAGTTGCAACAGAATCGCGAAAAGCTTATAAGAGGATTATAATGCCTCGAGGTTAATGGAACGTTGAAGCGTCCGTTTGCTGCGTGCCGTATCGAGCAGAGACTCTAAAATCTCGGTTTTGCCGTCGCGCTACGAAGTGAAAACCCTCTCCCACTATCAGACGATCGTTTCGGGGATTTCAACCGAAGAGGAGAATTTTCCGCGTACGGTTTAATTGAAATTAACGTTAAGTTCCTGCTATACGCGCGGAATTCTAGTTAAGAGGAATTATCTGAGAAGTCTTAATTGAAAGATATTGCGCTTGCCTCCCACTAATTGTTGGTATGCGCAAGTTAAAAAGTCGCAGGTAGTTCCAGCGTTTGAAAATATTCAACTGTAATAACGAGATCGGCTGTGGAACGAGTCCGTGTTTTAATAAGCGGCTTAAATAAACATTTCTGCACGTGGCTTCCATCTTGCACTCGCGCGCATGAACTTTCTAATTTAGCGTTTAATATCGTGCCTACGGTAATATCGACGGAAGTGGATTATAACCCGCGAACGCGTCGTGTATATATACATCGAAAATTCCGCAGTCGCTTTGCTCTCGTCGGTTTTACAAGCAACGAGAAGTCGATTTTTCCTTTGACTAACTCTTCCTGTTTACTCAACTCCTCGAGTTCGAGTGGCAGAACGATATCCTCCGAACGGACAATTGTCCCACGGGAGTAGATAAGCTGGAATAAGGATCGGGCTACTCTTTTTACCCGTAGTCACAGTCGAAAGATTCGAGGAACGGGTCTCGCGAGAGAAAAACTATTCGTCGTATCTTTAGCTGACCGAGTGTTACCACACGTACGCCACGATAACCGACCAGTTGCAGTTGCAATACACGCTCCTCCGGGTGCATATACTGTTTCGCGATGGGGAATCGTTCCTCTGCGGCCTGGGAACTGTTAGCCCAGTTAGCTCGGGTCGTAACGCTTCGGGGATTATGCTATGTTCACATCGCGTGTTATCTGGTTTCGTATTCCCGGTGAGACACTTGTACGGAAGGAGAAGAGCTACGATCCATTCAATATTCTTTTCCCTTTCCCCGGTTTTTTTTAACAGACGTCGCATGCAACCGGGCGGCGGCGGCGGAGGACTCGGTGAAAGTTGACGAGAACATCGGTTCGACGAGGCTCTCCGTCGACCGGGACAGACTCTTCAATTTCGGTTCGTTCCCCTGAAACGCGGCTGCAATCGAACGCGCGTTAATGGAGCTAGCTGCGAACGTAGAGCAAACGAAAACGCGAAGGGAAAGGCGGCTATAGATTAAGAAAACAGATTACGCGAAAGAATGTAACTGTACTTTCTATATTTTTTATGATACCGATAGAAATTGGTATCGATGATAATCAGTAGACGTTTACGCAGCTCTCTTTTTGCCAATACCGCATTCTCGATCAATCTCCTTCGTTTTTCTTCAAATATTTCATCCAGTCATTATCCAGATGCCGGGCATAATTTTCTATGATAGTAATTAGCCATTCCTCGCATGAGGCGATAAAACGGGGGGTTCATTGGAAAATTGCACAACGGCTTAACGATGTGCAAACACTTTTTGTGGCCGCCGTAACTTTTATTACAAACGAAGACGCACGCGGGAGGCTATGCTGTGATACAACTGTGCGCGCATACAAAGAAGGGTATTTATATTCAAGTCGAAAGATTTTCTCGGCGGCGGGGTGGATTAAAGGAGTTTAATATTCATGCCCGTGAATTCCCTCCCCTCGAAAATAACAGAAGCCCTCGGCGGGCAACACCGGCTAACTGGCTCCTTTAAGGGAAACAAGCCACGTCACTGTGCAGAACGATGCGTTTTACTTGACTTTACGCGGATCGTCGGCACGTGCGTTTTTGCCACCGCGGCTTCCGGTCCGGTTTCTAGATCCCAGCCGGCCTCATCTCTCTCGGCCCTCTTATAACCCTCCATCAAACCCGACGCACGAGGTAAAATTAAAACACTTCTTTCGACCCACGGTTTTAAATTATAAGAATTTTCAAGTAAACGTGTGCGCCGTTTCCATCTTAATTAGCGTGCGGATCTCCGTATGCGCGCCTTCACTTAGTATTCATTTGTGGCATCGGCGCATATATTATCCACGCCCACGGAACGTAGTATGGACTCGTTCCGAGTCAAAGAACGGTTAATTGAGATAAACATTTGATTTATATTGTTTTTAAATCATGAACGTCCCAATATGAATACTTAGTTGCGAATGATAAAAATGGTAAACGAAGAGGAACTATAAATATATAGGAAGATAATTAAGTAATGTTTCTGTCGTCATTAACCGCTATATTACAGATGGAACAGAGAGATACGAAGTTATTACAATGTAACAAATCTTGAAACTGGATCCTATATGGAGGTACCATCTACTAATTAGTTTTATCAGTACAATTTCATCAATGTTGCAATTACATCTAAGATCGTTTCCTTTAAGTCGTTTTAATACATTCGAATACATTTACATACATTTACTTTTCAGTTTATATTCGTCTCCTTTATTGCTTCTGATTCTGGTTATAATTATCTAATTACTTCCATCGATACAATGCAACAATTTTTACAGAGGAAAAAAATTAGTAATCATTTCGATTGTATTGCGAAGAAAGACAGAAAGAAAAAGATGTCAGCAATTTCGCGCGTATTTATAGCTTTCGTTTTCAATGGAAATCGTTTGCCGAGTATCGTCACGGTTAATAACAACGCACGCAGTCTCAGGAGAAAGAGAATAAAATGTTATACGTAGTACGTGTTTCGAATATCGATGGCTTGCATCTACTTACGAATTACAACGTGACTCATGTTCGCGTGTATGCGTATATGGTCGCAATTAGCGGTGGATCGCGCGAAACATCGTTTCACCCTCCCTATACTTATTCAGCTGTGAGTTGCGTTCACAGTGAACAACGTTTAATTCATCGCGGACCCGATGGATCTCGCCTGTAATCGATGCCTTTCGCCGAATTAAAGTGCAGACCGACACGGGGTATCATTAAAAAATGTCTCTATACGCGTTCGCGTCTTCTTTCT
>SMSR01011669.1:0-10551 GCA_019453355.1 Ceratina japonica | reverse complement strand
CACTTTAATATTCTTCGAAATTAATTTAGATTTGCAAATTTTTCATCATGAAGTTCAATTTGGTCAAATTTATTTTATTTCAANATACTACCTTAATACCTATCTTAATCCCAACGCTCTCCCTCTATTCGCTTTATATGCATATTTCTTATCCTTATACATATTTCCTTTCTCGTTTAATCGGTTATTCTCATCTTATCTTATTCATCTCTCTTTATTACTTTTTGACTCTCTCTCTACCACTCTGTCAGTATCGTCTCTCTCGCCCCCCCTTTTCCTATTCATCCTTTGGACTTCCATTTCCGGTGTTTTACTTTACTCTAATTATAGAATTATAGATAAAAAAACTGCAAATTTTGAAGAAAAGTTAATTTGCATGCGAGTTGCCTACTTTCAGGGGCCACTTTTTAATGCTTAGTACCTATAGTTAACGATGTTTCGAACGAAAAATTAGTATTCTTCATTTTCAGCTTATTTTAGCCTCTAGAATCACCCCTTAAATTATTGACCGCGGTTCCTGAAATACCCTATACATATATTTGGTAAAATCTCAAAATCATTAGAAATAAATTCCATTATAAGCGTGAGACTTTGTTTCAAGGTTATGTTTAGCATAAACAAAGTTCGAAACAATGTGAACTCCGAATGGATAATGGAAAATGTTAAGGCACTTGAATTAATCTGTTGAAAACCGTTGATATGTGCATATCTTTGCTAGTCTATTGTATAGAAATTATTTATTCTTACCTACTTTATAAGAATTTAAGTACTTTTCAACCCAAAATTGAACAATGGGGCGAGAAAAAACATTAAGCGAGGACGAGGGTGTCTAAAACTTGCGAGCATTCATCTTTTTATGTAATTTACACTGCATAACAAATATTTCTTCTGTCCTCGACGATGAAGGATCTATTTACGTGATTATAACAAAATCGGTAGAACAGTTTTGATAAGGTCGTAGAATTAATCATGGAAATTAATGATCGCTGCCGATTCTGGACACCCTCTCAAGACCATTTTCATATTTGATAGAAATAGTATAGTGAAGTTGTAAAATTCGTCCATTATGAAATTCTCATTCAGTTATAAAAATGAGTAACTGATACTTATTGCGATTACCGACCGTTTTTATCAGACATGAATATTTTCTTGTGACATATAGTTATTAGATGAAATAGAATTCGTTCTTAATAATTTTTGTTCAAGTCGTTGCTTTAGCAGATATAGCATTGATGATACAATTAATTACGTAATCACACTCTGATTAATGCAGTAATTAATATAATGCTTCATATAATAGTTGACGCTATAATTGACCCACTACGTTATTTAATGTTTAACCTTCTGATTGACACAATAAATATAATAATATAATATTTCATAGAACAGTTAATGCAATAATTGACGTGGTAGATTGTTCAACGTTTCATTTTCTGAGTAATACACAATAAACGATTTAATATTTCATTACTTTGGTCAATTTTGTGAGTAAGGTTGATACTCTGCCTTGTCGCACCACTGTAAAAGGTTGTCGATTTCAACTATCTAACGAATTTGACGATCTTGCTACATATATGCTTCCGATTATGCGATGACATAAGCAAGATCTAAACAGCAATCATTTTGTGGTTAATAGAGAATTCTTAAATCGAAAGTGAAACATGTAGAATTGTTTGCTTGATTTCAGCTAAACGCATTGCTGCTGGATAGACAACTGTGGGATGCGCTGGAAGCTGCCATGACCGAATCAACACGGAACATGATGTGGATTCACAAGTACAGACCAACCGTAGAAAAGTGGTTGGATGATAATAGTCAATTATTCGAGAGTCCCGACGACGAAAGTAATGCCAACTCGATAGCAGTAGTGTTGTTCCCTCTTATATTCTCATTATTTATTACCCAATTTTACTGAAGCATAGTTTTAATAAAGTAGACGTACTAAGGCATAGTTTGAATGAAATAGAAATTGACCGCAACAGCGAACGAATGCCATCAAGCATTAAGAGTTTTAGAATCGACAGACTAGAAGTATATTTACAATTAAACGAATAGCAAAAACGCGAGCGAAGTACATGGACCCAAAGGGTACTAACAAATTTTATAAATATAATTTTAAATACACATTTTAATATCTAGACTATAAAACAATTTACAACAAAATAACGAAAAAACAAATTTTAACATTTTTACTCCAAGTTAGCAGACAAAATTCATTCAACGTTCACTTTAATATTCTTCGAAATTAATTTAGATTTGCAAATTTTTCATCATGAAGTTCAATTTGGTCAAATTTATTTTATTTCAAAGAATAGTAGTGAATATTGAACGAACAAAGTTTTAGAATCAGTAGACCAGAGGAACAGTTGAACGAATCGCAAAAATGCGATCGAGGTACATGGACCCATAGGGTTACTAACAGATTTGATAAAATACGTACAGATTGTAAATACATATTTTGATATCCGGATTATAAAAGAACGTACTGCGTTTAATTTTGGGTTAAATAACTAATGAGGAGGAAATAGAAGATTTCTCTATATTTTAAGTTGGCAGATTTCTGATTTTTTGAATTAATAGTCCAGAAGTATTCTAGAAACGAATCGCAAAACGTGATAGAAACTCATAGCGTCTAAAACTAATAGATTTTATAAAATATATACAAATTGTAAATAAATGTTTTTATATTCTGTGGGTGAGATGCTGTACAACAAAGAAGCAATAAAATAAACTATAACACTGTTAAATGAGTTTAAATGTGATTTACCCTGATTGAACATTTTACGATAATAAGTAAGTGGGAAGAAATAGAATTCTTAAATTGGCAAACATTCTTTATTCACTTAAGTTTTATATTCTTTTCAATTAACTGAGAAGTGCAAATTTTTTATCATGGCAGACAGTACACTTTTTCAGTACGCAAGAATGAAATGTTCAGATAAACGTCTTGGGTTTCCATAAAAAAGACGTCAGTACACAAAAAATTGAATCGTTGCAGCAACGTTGCTGTAACGTTCTGTGTTGTTGGGATATTTGTATAGAATTTTATATATGTATATAGAGAGAGAATTCCATATGAAATATAATACATTTTAGTGTCTTCGTGTATTGAAAAAAATTTTGACGACATATTTTATATTTGAGAATGTATGTATTATATTTAATAAGAAACTAATATAAAGGATACATACAGGGTATGTGCCATTTAAGTCGAGATTGTAAAAAATTTCGAATACAGGTGATTTAAAAAAACAAAGTGACACATGACCTTTAGTGTTTCGAGTGGGGAGTCAGATTGCACTACTAGTTTTTTAACACTAGAACGACTGTCTTTTTTTTATACATGCATTTCTCCATTTAAAACCAGTCAAAATGACTGGTTTCTTCGTTCTAGTGTTAATGCGTGAGCGTTTTCAAGGTCATTCCAAGGTGATTTTGTCTCTTTTTATCATAAATCCATATTTTTATTTCGGTATCACATTCTACGCAAAGAGATGCATAATTTCTGTTTGAAACATTTTTTTCCATCGTCAATAGTTAACGAGTTATTGACAAAAAATGGAAAATAGTGTTTTGCAAAATATTCGAAAACTATTGACGCCAGCGAAAAATATTTCATACAGAAATTGTAGCTGTAATCGTCAGCTTTAAAAAAGGTTGCATGCGATTTTCCCATAGGTCCAATAATTTAGGAGTAATTGAGGAAAAACGAATTCTATGCATCTTTGTGCTAACTTCGATATTTAACGAGTTAAGTGTGATTAATTCGGACTTTATTCGTACTGATAGAATCCAGCCGTCCCAGCGTCGAAACAGCGAACTTTTGGAAAAAAATATTTGTTATTATTGTTCATTCATCGTTACAAATCATGGAATGTTCCATATTTGAAGGTAAGTTGCTGCTAGAGGTTGTGGTAGAAAATTGGCTATAGGAATATCTCTTTTAAAAAATAATTAAAACAATAAAAAGTTGAGACATTGAAATAAATTCAAATTTTTAAAAAATTAATGTTTTGAAAATTCTTCGTTTTTTGATCTGAAAAAATTATTTTCGTATTCTTCGAGCAATTTGAAACAAAAAGTAATTCTTGAGTTTTTCTCGTGAAGCTTGTTGCTTCCGAGAAAAAAATTCTTAAAGTTTAAAAATTCTGATTTCTCGAAAATTTGACATTTTGATTTTTTTTCTATGAAACTATAAGTTCTACGAAAAAAACTCATACATCACGTTTTGCTTAAAATTTCTTAAAGAATATGAAATAATTAAATAAATTTTGAAAAAAGTTAGTTTGCATGCGAGTTGCCTACTTTCAGGGGTCATTCTTGTATGCTTAATAACTAATTAACGAGGCTTCGAACGAAAAATTAGTATTCTTTATTTTCGGCTTATTTTAGCCTCTAGAATCGACCCTTGAATTATTGAGTAAAGTCCTAAAGACCATTCAGCTTGACGGAGAATGAAATATTTCCTAAGAAAAGGTTATTCATTCGAGGACATTTCAATAATTATTAATTGTAATTTCTCATTTGTACAATACTTTTTTTCAATTTGGTGCTTTACTGAAAATCTAAAAAAAATATTGGGCATGCAAATCGTTCAACAACAGAAAATAGCAGGATACGATTAACGGAACTTTATATTTTGTGTCATGTCGCATAAACTACGAACAGACAAATTGGAATCTGTCGAATGAGTTGAATACACGAAACGGTATCAAGTTTGTAAAAATCACGTAATGGGTATTGAAAGAAACTTCTGTTAAACAGTGCAATTGCTGTTTCTTGATTAACATATTTATATCTCGTTTATTTCTCAAATAACAATTGAAAATTCATGCATTGTCACTGACGAATCCAAATAACGATTTATCAATAGCCAAGAAGTACAATATATAATTTGGAAAACTGAAAAAAATCATCATTCTGAAACGAAAGAATCATTCATTTCACATGTATAATGTTGACAGATTGCGATAACATTCATCGTCGGTGTTCGAAATTAAATTAGGCTAAGGCTGATTATTAATGATATGTTACATATGTAATTCTTTCCGGAAGTTATAAAAAAGGGTATAAATGCAAGCGAAAATTTGTTCGAAAAACAAATTCTCGGTGTCTTCTCAATTTCAAAATGAACTGTATTTCATGTTCCATAAGAAATTTATTGATTTCTCGTTTATATTTATCCATTTTAATGTACATACACAGAACGTGGTGACCGATAAATGTTCCGCCGAAAGTAAGTTAGTAAATATCGCATGCTGGAAGGTTTGAGGTGACTAGGTGACGCGTTTTCGACAGTAATACTGTCGTATTGGGTAGCAATTACAATCTAGGAAGTGAATGTCGAATACTCAACGCGGCTAGTAAATCTAAAATGACGAGAATCTTCGTAACGTTTCTCCTTGTCCTGGAGATCTGCCAGGCGAGTTTTCTGTTCCAAAATGACGCCGATAATGAAGACTACAATGTGCATTATAGGCTGCCGTCCACCGATGTGATGCCGACGCATTACAAACTGCATATCACGCCTGATATCAACGAACTCAAATTTGATGGTGAAGTAGATATCACATTAATAGCGCTGAGAGATGGCTTCGGTCTGAAACTGAACTCGATGAAACTAAAAATCAAAAGCGTCGAGTTGATGGATCTGAATACAACTAAGACTTTTGAAACTCATCTTTACGTAATGGACGGAGTGCGTGAGATGATGATCATCCGCGTGCAACCTTCGTTTAGAAAGGATCATCACTTGTCACTCAAAGTGAATTACAGTGGAGAATTTAGCGATAACATGAGAGGATTTTATAGGAGCAGGATGTTAACAAATGAACATAAACTGTAAGGCTGCTTTGTCGTTATCGTTATCGTTATTGTTATCGTTATCGTTATCGTTATCGTTATCGTTATCGTTATCGTTAGCATTAGCATTAGCATTAGCATTAGCATTAGCATTAGCATTAGCATTATTTAGGCATTGTAGAAGATCATATTGTACATTCATTTATTTCCGTTTTTAATTATTTCGTTCGTTGGGATGATAGAGATCGGACGATGAGGTGGGTGTAATATGTTAAATAGATAATAATTATCCTTTCCTCGGGATATATTATACAAAAGGAAATAAAAGTAGTGTGACAAATCTCACGATACTAACAATAAATGGTGTAAATATAAACTGATTTTTATTTAAATTTTTATAAAATCTTGTCCGATGTATATTAATTTCATGGGTGTACAAACAGGATGTCAAAAAATTTTATTAGAGATCCGAAGAAAGGAATAAAAAAAAACGTTCTTTAATTACTTCTTGGAAACTTGGACAAACAACTTTTTATTGCAGATTATGTCAAGTGTCCTAATTTCTACTTACTGGCTTGTGTGCATCATTTCAATGTGACATGTACAATTACAGTAAACTAGTGACTAGACATTAGGACGTAAACAGAAATTAGAATGATTACCTTAATGTCCAACAAAAAGTTCGTTCAATTTCGCCAAGAAAGATAATGAAATGATAAATTGATAAATTGAATTGATAAATTTAAAAGAATTCAAGATCAAATGTAAAATTGTGTAAAAATACGTCAGTGAGTGAAAATTGAGATATAAATCGGAACGTTTATCTTGTATTGAAAATTAAGCCTTCCAACATTCGAAAGAAAATGAAATTGTTTATTTCAATATTACAAATGTTATTCAATTCTGAAATTGGCGACGAATATAAATGGGACCATTTTGTATTGGTAAAGCTGTGGGGCAGGGGTAACATTAAGGGAGTAGGCTGACGACGTTGCGCTAAAAAAGAATCTCAATTGTTCATAAAATTAGCCAAGAATATGGATTTACGAGACAATACAGAGTGTTTCAGGACCGTCAATAATTTAAGAGGTGATTTTAGAGGCTGAAATAAGCCGAAAATAAAGAATAGAAATTTTTCGTTCGAAACCAAGCATTAAAGAATGACCCCTGAAAGTAGGCAACTCGCATGCAACTTAACTTTTTTCAAAATTTGCGCTCTTTTATGTGAAACAATTATTTCATATTCTTTAAGAAATTTTAAGCAATTCGAAGATATCTGAGATGGTAATAGTTATTGCCCCACCCTGTATAATTTGAAAAACTGAAAAATGTACTCTTCGTTCTTGTACATGATTTTTGTGACGTCAGATATTTTTCACACCTTTTGTCTGATTATTGATAAAATAAAGAAACTAACGTCAAAATTTCAATAACAAATATTAGAAAGGTCACGTTTTCGCCCTCAATAAATGTCTGCCTTCTATTCACTCATATGTTATTAAATACTCGTCCAATCTCTTAAAATTTCAATACAAAGCATTTGTTGGATACTTGAGTACTTTCCACGTCGATAGATTTAAGCGACTTGTCCAATTTGACATACAGCAGATAATAATTGGTTCCAAGGTTCTCAACTCTTTTTTTAACCAAGTATTGTCTGACTTTATGCAAATCAAGTAAAATCCAATTTTTCTACGATTCTAGTGGGTACGTTGCAGCGACTCATTTCGAACCAACAAACGCTCGGTTAGCGTTCCCATGTTGGGACGAGCCTATCTACAAAGCAAAGTTCACGATCTCTTTAACACACAGTTGGCATGAAAATGTAATTTCCAATACGGACGCAATATCAATGACGCAAGGACCAGCACCAGACTATCTCGTGACTACTACATTCAAAGAAACCCCACTGATGTCCACTTATTTGGTAGCATTCCTCGTAGGCCGTTATGAATACAATGAAATAGGAGATGAAGACGGCTTCCGCTATAGGGCGTGGGCGCAACCGAGTGCGGTGAACAAGACTGACTACGCTTTGGACAAGTGCAGGCAACTTCTAGAAGTACTGAATGCGTACACGGGTATTCCGTACCAGAAATACATGCCACATAAAATAGATCTCGTAGCACTGCAGGATTTCACGGAAGGTGCCATGGAGAATTGGGGTATCATAACTTTCAGGTACTTGGAAGTGGTGCATTGCGATCTAAGTGTAAAGGGTTTGATTGATTGTCGTCCTAACGTAACGGGTTTAGAGTGCAGATCGCTTCCAACGTAATTAACGATCAATAAAATTTCGTGGTACAGAGACAAGGAAAGACTTAATATCGAATTCACCCCTTGGCCTATGCGCTGTATCCCAATTACTCGGGCTATAGTAAACAGGAAAGTCGGTCGCGCGTTGAAATACCACGAGTCAGACTCGTGCTTTTTGCTTATGGCACAGATTTCTTACCACGAGTCTCACTCGTGGTTGTAGCCCAAAGGATTAAGAAAAATACTTGCAATCCTTCATTCCTTGAAATAAACAAAAATCTTGAAATTTAAATGCGGGTTGGTAATTTATTTTTATTCGTGAGACGTAGAATGCATAATACAGATTATTATTTTTCGGGGAAAAAAGAATTTACAATCCAGATTTCATTTTTTTAATTGACAAAACAAATGTTTACATAAAAATCCGAAGTATTAATAATAGTTGATTTTCATTTTTTTCTCTTCTGTGTTGCACATTAACCATGTTCAAGTTTTTAAGCTTTCAGTACTTAGTTACGAAATAATACTTCAAAGCCGTATTATCCTTATTTCATAATAAATAATTAAAAATATCTCATTCTAGACGAGCAAAAATATAAATTTAAAGACGGCCGATATACAGGGTGTTTCAGGACCCATGGTCAACAATCCAAGGGTTGATTCTAGAGGCTAAAATAAGCCGAAAATAAAGAATACTAATTTTTCGTTCAAAGCCTCCTTAATTAGTTATTAAGCATTTAAAAATGAATCCTGAAAGTAGACAACTCGTGTGCAAATTAAGTTTTTTGTTCACAATTTGCATTTTTTTTTATCTGAAACAATTATTTCATATTCTTTAAGAAATTTTAAGCAAAAAGTGATGTATGAGTTTTTTTCGTAGAACTTATAGTTTCATAGAAAAAGAATCAAAATGTCAAATTTTCGAAAAATCAAGATTTATAAATTTTATGAATCTTTTTCTATGAAACTATAAGTCCTATGCAAAAATCTTATACATCACTTTGTGCTTAAAATTTCTTAAAGAATATAAAATAATTGTTTCAGATAAAGAAAACTGCAAATTGTGAAAGAAAGTTAATTTGCAAGCGAGTTACCTATTTTCACGGCCCAATTCTTAATGCTTAATAACTAATTAAGGAGGCTTCGAAGGAAAAATTAGTATTCTTTATTTTCGGCTTATTTTAACCTCTAGAATCACCCCTTAAATTATTGGCCATGGGTCCTGAGACACACCCAGTATTTACCTATAATATTATAATAGGAAATATTATTCATATTATAGAATGTTTTATTACAATACTTAATAGAATATGTTTTAGGTAAATAAAAAAGTGCAGAAGTTACAATAGTTACAATTCGCTGAATCTAATCGTTAACCGTATAAGATTGGACACGTTTGAATTTCCATTTCAGAGACACGAATCTTTTGTACGATGAGCGTAGAAGTTCGACTAACGACAAAAAGCGTATACTCAGGTTCCTCGCTCACGAATTAAGTCATCAGTGGTTCGGTAACCTCGTTACCCCGAAATGGTGGAAATATATTTGGCTAAACGAGGGATTCAGCAACTATTTCCAATACTTTATTGCTCACAAAGTAAATACGACACCGTATTTCTTTTTTAAAACAGACTTTCACCGCCATTTTTTTTATACGAAATTATAAATGTTCAATTATTTGTTTATTCACCTATTGCTATCACTGTCAGGCAATAATTCCGTTGTATTGGACATCTTTAAAAGCCAATTCAGTGAATCTGACAATTTCTATTCACTGATTCATTTTTCTGGAATTTTGGCTTTTTTGAAAAACATGGTAATGATCGTAAATTGCGACCTGAACAGAAATTGGGATACTTAGCTTAATGTCAATGAACATTTATTAAAAATAATGAACTACGTTAATTCAAGATTCCTGTCGCAACACAGTTCTAATTTCTGTTTACGTCACAATTTCCACTTGCTGGGTTAAAGTTACGTAAAATTATAAAAAATGTCAGTAAACAGAAAGTGGGTCATTTACTATAGTATCGTTCAAGGAACGAGTCAAATATTTTATAGTTATCTGTACTACACTATACTACCTGTTAAGTCGAAATATAATTTTAAACACAGCAACTAATGCCGAAATTATAAACTTTAGGTAGAACCTAAATTGCGGATGAACGACATGTTTGTCGTAGAGAACATGCAAGCAACGGCTATGGTCACGGACGCAGATCCGAAGACAACAAAAATGAACCAGGACGCATACACTCCTGCACAAATCGAGGATCTCTTCAACGACATCGCCTACGCTAAAGGTAAAAGACAGAAATTAAAATCTTTCTTTTATTAGATACATGAAAAGATAAATAGATGTATACATTTAAAACATCGATTTCTTTCTAACAACTTATCACTTACTAAAACCTGCAGTTCTACGAACTAACAGTGATGACAAGACTTGTAGTTTAATGGTAGCACAGTAAATGTTTGCACAAATTATTTATT
>SMSR01011664.1:0-46205 GCA_019453355.1 Ceratina japonica | reverse complement strand
ATTTAACGAATATTTTAATTGCAAATTTAGGTAGATTGGGTGACTATGAATTGAGAAATATCTAAACACAACAAACGAAATCTGCATCTTTAGAGTAGATAATCTCCGTTATTAACATGTATGCTAGTGAAATCAAGCTCCCCTTTTCTATAACTTGCATTTGACTTGCTATGTACCAGATGAACCTCCTTAAATATTAATCCAAATTTACGATAAATTTAATGAATTTTCAAGAGAATTTAATGAACTTTGAGAAAATTTATTGAATTTTCAAGAAAACTTAATATAGGGTTCACGAAAATTAGTGTTCTGCATATTTAATCAAATTTCTGATTAAATTTAATAAAAAAATACTAGCTCCCCTTTTCTATAACTTGCATTTGACTTGCTACGCGCCAGATGAACCTCTTTAATTAGACCGGAGATTCACGTGCAGCCGAGAGATACGTGGAATAGGATCGGGTTCAATATTCCAGAGGCTAGTGATAACGCAAAAAACGAAGGATCCCCGTATAGGAGATTGAGACGTTCGTTGTACACGCGCGTCACGTAAAACTGGAATTGTATATATTAGCTTGGCTGCGGGCCGCGCGCCGGTGTCGACATTTTAATTTCAACAAAAGGGGAACGCGATCGCCGATAAACAATCGGCCCCGGCGAGCTTATCAACCGCGGCCTCCCGAATAACTCACAGTTTTACGAGACTCTTGAAAGCACTTGATTTTGAAGCGGCCGGGCGAAAAAACCTGCGAATATAAATACCCGGAGACAAAGAGGATCGAGGAGCTCGGAGGACCAGTTTATTATTATTCGGCAACCGCCCACGCGTATCTCTCCGAGCCGGTCGACCGGTTGCGCCGCCGCCGCCGCCGCCGTTCCGTTGCCCGATTCACGGCCTCGGATTCCGCGTTCCTTACGCTCTTCCTCCTCGGGCCCGCGCGGCGTATCTCTGCCGGGGACCGACTCGGAGGAAGAGCGACTGTCCGCGCCGAGAGCGTGCCGCGCAACCATCGCCGGGTTAAGAGAAAGGTCGTCGATTAAGATAGCTGTCCGCTGTTCCCGACGTGCCTTCCTTCCTTCCTTCCTTCCTTCCACCTATCCTCGCCTCGAATTGTTTCGATCTCGCGGAACGGCACCCGGACGCGGCCGATAACCGNTTTAATATATATTTGTCAAGCTATCGCCGCGACGTATGTCCCGCCATTCGTTATCGCCTCCCGTCCCGAGCCGCGGCGGCCGCCCTTCGACGCGGGGAGGCGACCCGGGGCCCTTTATTTTTCGCAAATTCGGCATCCGCTTAATGGCCGCCGTCCGTCTCGTTGTCATCGGGCCGGGATCGTTCACAGGGACCGGCAACCACCGACCTTGTCCCCCGCCGCCGCCACCGCCGCCGCCCTTCTTTATTTCTCCCGCAACCTGTCGCGGACTTTAAACCTATCGCCTTTTAACGATATCGACGCTAATTAAAGAGTAGAACAAAAATCCTCTCCTCTCCTTTTCGATATTCCAGTAAGAACGCGATTCCTCGCATCGCGGAGACTCCAAGCTCTTCGTCTTTGTTTCTCGCTTTGTCGTTTCTCAGCCGTTCTCATAACCGTGTACCGGGGTGCAGAGGAGCTCGTTAGTAATCTGCCTTTACAATCGGCCGGTATATATGTATATATACGCGGGGGCCGTGGGCGGATGTCGACAGTTAAGTCCGCGAGTTTAAACGCGCGGCGAGCCGCGTACGACGAGCAGCCCGGCCGATTTTTACGCGTATCAACCGAGTCAAAACTGGCGTACCGGGTCGCGGTAATTGGACTCGCGACGCAACCTTGGCCAACCTGCAAAGGACTTACCCCGATGGCTGGTGGAACTGTGCTACCCTCGCGGCTGTCGCCGGATAATTACCGTGCCCGCTTCCCCGTTCACCTAGTCGAGATGTTAACACTCTATAAACTCGCGTAACACGCAACTAACGCGTCTCATTTTATTGCGGACCATTGTACCCGTTAAATATAGTTCTCTATTAAAAATGAACAATTAGCAACAATCGCGCGGCAATAAAGACTTAAGGCGGATCATCCGGTTAAGGAATTAACAGATAGATCTCCAAAAAAGAATTTGATTGTCTATAACAGTATACCAGGATAGCTGAAAAAAATGTTTAAGTCATTTGAATACCTTAATTATGAGATATTAATATAAGTATTTTTTATGTGGTTTTTTATGTGTAATATAAGTAATTTTATATGTAGTCATATGGAAAAGAATGATTTCCCAGACTTCTATCGCTAATTTATTAGGTATTGACAGACAGTTTTGAATGAAACTTATGTCATATTAAAGAGAAATATTTAACGAATATTTTAATTGCAAATTTAGGTAGATTGGGTGACTATGAATTGAGAAATATCTAAACACAACAAACGAAATCTGCATCTTTAGAGTAGATAATCTCCGTTATTAACATGTATGCTAGTGAAATCAAGCTCCCCTTTTCTATAACTTGCATTTGACTTGCTATGTACCAGATGAACCTCCTTAAATATTAATCCAAATTTACGATAAATTTAATGAATTTTCAAGAGAATTTAATGAACTTTGAGAAAATTTATTGAATTTTCAAGAAAACTTAATATAGGGTTCACGAAAATTAGTGTTCTGCATATTTAATCAAATTTCTGATTAAATTTAATAAAAAAATACTAGCTCCCCTTTTCTATAACTTGCATTTGACTTGCTACGCGCCAGATGAACCTCTTTAATTAGACCGGAGATTCACGTGCAGCCGAGAGATACGTGGAATAGGATCGGGTTCAATATTCCAGAGGCTAGTGATAACGCAAAAAACGAAGGATCCCCGTATAGGAGATTGAGACGTTCGTTGTACACGCGCGTCACGTAAAACTGGAATTGTATATATTAGCTTGGCTGCGGGCCGCGCGCCGGTGTCGACATTTTAATTTCAACAAAAGGGGAACGCGATCGCCGATAAACAATCGGCCCCGGCGAGCTTATCAACCGCGGCCTCCCGAATAACTCACAGTTTTACGAGACTCTTGAAAGCACTTGATTTTGAAGCGGCCGGGCGAAAAAACCTGCGAATATAAATACCCGGAGACAAAGAGGATCGAGGAGCTCGGAGGACCAGTTTATTATTATTCGGCAACCGCCCACGCGTATCTCTCCGAGCCGGTCGACCGGTTGCGCCGCCGCCGCCGCCGCCGTTCCGTTGCCCGATTCACGGCCTCGGATTCCGCGTTCCTTACGCTCTTCCTCCTCGGGCCCGCGCGGCGTATCTCTGCCGGGGACCGACTCGGAGGAAGAGCGACTGTCCGCGCCGAGAGCGTGCCGCGCAACCATCGCCGGGTTAAGAGAAAGGTCGTCGATTAAGATAGCTGTCCGCTGTTCCCGACGTGCCTTCCTTCCTTCCTTCCTTCCTTCCACCTATCCTCGCCTCGAATTGTTTCGATCTCGCGGAACGGCACCCGGACGCGGCCGATAACCGACCGGCCCCGCGAATTTGCCAGCGAGCCTTCGTTGCAAAACGTATTAATTGTTTCCCGGTATCGACGGAAACGCACAGACACACACACGCGCGCGTAGAAGAGGAGGCCCTGAAAGGGAATTTCGTGCGATCGGCGCGCGATTGGATTTCCAAGCGTCCGGAGTAATTGCTCGGCGACCGTCCGGCGAGCAATCCGCGATCGCGGAGAAGCCGGCCGGCCGGGGCAAAAGAACGGCCGGCTAAACGAGATCGCAATAATCGATACACCTATCCTCGCATTAAAGGATCCCCTTGCGCCTTGTAAGTCCGTCCGCGATATTATTGATCCTGCGCACGCAATCGGCCGTACCCCACCGCGATTTAATCGATCGTACCGATTAATAATCGCGTGCCTGAATAATCCGGCCTCCCCTCCCCGTTTTTCTGCCCGGCCGCGGTTGAAAAATCATTTCCTCCGTTAGTCGTCGTCTACGCGCGACTCGCCACCTAATATAGCGAGACGGATTTATCACGACGCCGGACGTCGCGCCGATATACTTACTTCTCGCCGATATGTACCGTAATCGATATTTCGCGTTCCAACCGAGACCAACGAATGGACGCGGACGGAATCCGATCGGTGGCGCGGCGGCTCTCGCGGCTTCGCACGCTTCGTCTTCGTGGAATTGCGAGAACTTTGAAGATTAATGGGACCGAGGGGACTCCGGCTCGCGTTTTTGCGACCCGGACTCGATCAGTCCTGCTGCCCTGACAGCAGTCCGCAGCGCGCCGCGCGCCGCTACTACCGGCTCGCTCGTTTTACTCGCTGCCTACCGATCGCTCGCATTTTGATAAACCAAAAACCGACCTTTGTTCACCTGCCATCGGCTCGCCGGGGGCAAGAACCACCCCCCCGTTAAATACTAATTCCCTGTCACTTTCTACGCGCTACTCGAAAACCGACGAAAAAGACAACGTGGAATTTAAGGACGTTCTGGAGGTATATAAAAACGTTCAGAAATTCTTGAAACGTGAACAATACATAGTTTTTACTATATTAAAACAATTATCAAAGTTTGGGTTCGATTCACTTCATCGTTTAGAAATTATAGCAATTTGAAGTTTGCACATTTTAACACGTCTTCTTATGGAGAATTCATTAAATTCCACTTCAAATCCTATTTAAACCTTGAAAAAACGTTGCCAGAAACTTCAATTCTTTTCTATATATAGTAAACATTATGTAATTAATTAATACACAAATTTTATTAATGTTCACTGAACAGTTAAAAAGGAAACATTATAAACTACTACAAAATGTCATCAGAACATAATTTTATACAAATTTGAGATGTTTATTAGTAATTATAAATATTGCTTTCTGAAGTATTTTTGTTTTATTCAAATATTTATTTTTGACTTTTTATTATGTAATTGTCTATATTCAACATCAATATATATTATAAATATTGCTTTCTGAAGTATTTTTGTTTTATTCAAATATTTATTTTTGACTTTTTATTATGTAATTCTCTATATTCAACATCAATTTATTTTCTTCATGTTGAAATCAGAGGGTACAGTCATTCACAAAAGTCACTTAGAATCGTTTCTAATATTAAGGAAACTTGATTAAAAAGCCAGTATGAGAAGCAATTCACTAATTAAACAAAAGCTTTCGGAATTAATCTATAATTTTAATACAAAATGTACATCATAAATAGCTTTCATTGCCAATAATTATATAATAATATATATAATAAATAAATTTTATGTACATTTGTCTCCGATTCTACCTCCAGAACATCCTTAAGCAGGCGTTCTTTCTTTCTTTGGATTTTAAGCTCTCCTCTCCCGATCGCGATCGGTACTATGTTTCGTTTATGAAACCAGGATTTTATGCGATTCGCGAATGCGTTCGGGGGAAACGAAGGCGAGGTCGATGGAAACGGTGATGAAAACGGCGCTGATAATTTCCGATAGCCGGGCTGTCGTACGTGGAAGCGTCGAGTTCGGAGACGACGACGCGGCCGGGGAATATCCGAGATTAATGGGAGCGCAAGAAACCTGATTCGCATTTTTGTTGCCCACGGCCGGCCGAGTCTCAGCCTTTCCGCGACCGCGCGCGCACAGCCTCTTTCCTTTATCCTTGGCTTTGGCCGTAATAAACCGAGAAACGCGTTCGAAGAAACGTCGCCCGTTACGAGAGAAAAATCGGTAACGATCGATCCGGGTCTCTCTCTCTCTCCCTTTCCCCCGGCCGGTTAAATTTATTCCAAGGTAGCCCTATTTTTTCCGTCTGCCGGGAACTGGTCCCGGTGATCGTCGTTAAAGACGCGGACGAGTCGATACGGAGTTCTTTATTGTTGCGGGAAACGAATTAATGGAAGGTGTCTCCACTTGTCTCTGTAATTAATTGATCTCGCGCATGATCGAGCGTGCGTTCCGCGCCGCCGTCGTCCGATCTCTCCGGACGGCGAACGGGCCCGGGCGTCGTCGCCGTTAACCGGGGAAATTAAGCTCGCGTTTCATCGCCGCGTAATCTAAACGATTCCTCCGCCGGGAACGGCCCCGGCCATTGATAAGCAATCGAACCCGCCGCGCCGCGTCTGCCCACGCTTGGACAATTACATATTTCCGTAATACGAGCGTTCCCGATACGGCTTAGAAAAACGCGGGCGTTTCAGGGAACGCGATACTCGCACCGTGAGAAAATTCGATCAGAGATTAAATTTTTACAAACGCGCCGTCGTCGTCAATTTCCTTCCCGCTGTCGTCGGTGCGAAAAAACCCGCGTAATGGCCACGTTCGGTTAATAGCGTGGACGAAGAAAATAATGTAACGCGGGCCTCTGATCTACGTGTAATTCTCTCCAGCTGGAGAGGATTAGAGCGGGCACGTGCTGCGGTAGAATACGCGACGAAGATGGAACCGTGAGGGGGGAGGATGGGGGGAAGCAGGTGGGAACGATGTAAAGCAACGGCTTATCTTAATAGATTACCGAGCCATTCGACGTAATTTGCCGAGTCCTATTACCGGTGCCGTCGCGATAATATTCTCTTAATTCGGGCCCATAGGCGTTAATGGCGTTAATCCTGTCGAGCAGCGAAACGCTGATTAACGGTCCGGTGCCGGTCGGCGAAGGAAGGATGCCGTGCCGTTTCGACGTCCCGCGCGCACGTCCGTCCGTCCACTCGTCCGTCGGTACCGATATCGCGGCCGACGCGTTTTTCCTACCACGGCCAGTGTTCACCGGTTACAACAAATGCCCTAACGAGCGCGACGCGCGGCGCCTTTCGCACCTTTTCCTCGAAAAGGAGGATGGAGGCAGCCGCGCGAGCGGCGCGTCACGATGAATCAACGCGTTCGCCGTTCGCCGTGGAACTCGAAGAGAGAGAGAGAGAAAGAGAGGCAGCCTTGAATGAACGTCAACGTCGTCGCGAGAGACCGTTCCGACGCACCGCACTCTTCGGCTTGTCTCTCTCTGTCTCTCTCTCTTTCCTCTTGTTGCGCGCGGGCCCACGGTATCCGTACGAATGACCGCCTCTTTAGATGCATTACGATGTATGTATTAGCATAATTATTGGTTGTTCGCTATCAGTGCCGGCGGGCCGGCGTTCACCAATTTATGATTTCATCGCCGGTCGTGCCGTGTGCCACGGCGCGGCGCCCGCTAAACCGGTGCATATATATATATATATATACAACAACACAGAGAGAGCGCCGAGGAGAGCGAGGAGAGAGCGAGAGTCCGAGCACGAGCCGGGATGATCCATTGTTGCTCCTTTTTCACGGCCGGCGACCAAAGCCGGCCCGAAGACGGCGAGTAGGCAGATTGTTTACGACCCTCGAACTTCTCCCCCGCGATTCTGATCGACGTTTCCTCCATTAACCGCGACGGCGCCGAGGATCCGGTGAACGATCGCCGGTATCGATCCGCGAGCTATGGATTATCGTTATCGGTTTCTATCTCTTCGTTTATCCCGTTTGTACGGACGTCGATCGGGAAACGAGACGGTTCCGCGAACGTTTGTTCCCCGAAATCGGCGGAATCGTATACTTTGGGATCGAAAATGCGGAAAGCAGAATGAAATCGAGTTTACGCGATTAAAGAGCGACGCCTTGAAGGGCAATCGAATTTTATTCTACAAAAGGGGAAAGAATTTAAGGAGGTT
The DNA here is from genome assembly GCA_019453355.1 of Ceratina japonica. NCBI lineage: Eukaryota > Metazoa > Arthropoda > Insecta > Hymenoptera > Apidae > Ceratina > Ceratina japonica. Next base: position 38,558 of record SMSR01011664.1, on the reverse strand, counting down.
CATCCGGTTAAGGATTGGCCTTTTCTCTAAGATCTCACGCTCCTTTTCTCTAAGATCCCACACTTGTACCAAATTTTCAGGCGAGAGATCGGAGTTCGATCGTCGGGGATATCCTTGGAGCTCGCGGCCCCCTTTTCTCTCTCTCGAGCTTTACTGTCGGCTCCCTCGTCCCCGCGAACCAATCCGGTCCTTAAGTGGCAGGTGCTTAAGATTCTCTGCGATCGCGCGAGGAGAACCAGTCGTGCTGCATTTGGATCGCATTCGGATCCTCGGGTCTCCCTTCCTCGCCGGGCCAGGGGGCCTCCTTCTCTATCGGAACAAACGCGTGCACACGCTAAAAGCGAGGCGAACGCGCCCGTTCGATCCTCGTTGTTCGCGGCGAACGCCTCGGCAAATTACGCTTAAACGTTTCGCGCGGCGACGAGATAACGATCTGAGCCCCGGTGGAAGGGGGCGCGAGAACAAATAAGAAGAAAGACGGAGAGAGAAAGAGAGAGAGAGAGAGAGAGAGACAAAGAAATTCAATCGAGTCGCGCGAACGACGTCGTTCGCGTCTAATCGCGGCCGCATCTCGCGGCGATTCCTCCGATTGACCGTGCAACACCGAAACGTTATCGTGCTGGGCATCTTTGTGCCCACTGAATGCCACGGCGGCGCGGCGCGACGACGACGTCACGCGACGGGGCCCGCGGTAGAAAGAAAAACAATTTGTCACTCGGCGGCGGGTCCGCGGGGGGTCCGGTGCCCCGTGTACCGGACGCGTCCTCGCGCGTGTCCGAATTTCCTGAACTTTTGTTCGCGACATCTCGCCTCGCGACTCCTCTTTAACGATCGCCGGCCGGGAACCGGTCGCGCCGGACCGGAAATACCGCCACTGAATTCGTTTCGCCGCCGTCCCGCTTATCTTTACATCCTAGCCGCCTCTATCTATTTATTGGATTCTAGTATCGTTTCTCGTCGAACAACCGCAACGAGGATTCGTCCTTTTGTTACAACGGCGCGAGTACTTACTCGCGGGTAGAAGACAGTGATTGCTTTCATTGCGTCACGTATCATCCGTTCGCGAAGAAACGAGGAAGCGATCGAAGGCAACGATAACGCAGCCATGATACCCGCGGAACAAAAAGTTCGATACCGTCTAGAAAGCGATCGGGCGATCCCGCGCGCGCGCGCGCGTGCAGGTGTACGCGCTGTATATATATATACCCTCGGCCGCGCGAATAAATAGGTGGCAAAAGAAAAGGGGCGTGCGAAAAAGAAAGAGACAAAGGGAGATCGCGGAGTGAAAGGAGCAGCAACCGCGCTCTATACACTCGCCGGTCTCTCTTTCTCTCTTTCTTCCTCGTTCGTTCGTTCCTTATTCTCTTTCCCGGGTTCCTGCCTCCCTTTCTTCTCCCCGACCGTGCAGATGTGTGTGAAATATAGGTTGATATCGCGATAAATAATGAAGTGCCCTTCGTGGTGATGCCCCGGGCTGCGCTACTGTACTTCCACGACGCGCTCCCTCCTGCCTACCGAGCGAAACGTGTACTCGCTCCGCTCGGTTCTGGATACCAGCCTGCCCGGCCCACGTCGAGCCTCCGCGCCGACACGTAAGACACTGCTAGATGTACATAAAAGTAGATGTATTTCATCGGAAAAGTGAGAAAATCCTCTGCCAGATCGGGTATTTTAAGAGTTATGCCTGGATATGGGCGTCCCTTCCAGAATCGCCCATTTTGAACGGATATCAGTCCACTTGTATGGAANTCCAGAATCGTCCATCTTGGACGGATATAAGTCCACTTGTATCGAATAAGGTCAGGAAGAACTCATCGAATTCGATTGAAATCAATAAAAGTAGATGTATTTCATCAGAAAAGCACGAAAATCCTCTGCCAGATCGGGTATTTTAAGAGTTATGCCTGGATATGGGCGTCCCTTCCAGAATCGTCCATCTTGGACGGATATAAGTCCACTTGTATCGAATAAGGTCAGGAAGAACTCATCGAATTCGATTGAAATCAATAAAAGTAGATGTATTTCATCAGAAAAGCACGAAAATCCTCTGCCAGATCGGGTATTTTAAGAGTTATGCCTGGATATGGGCGTCCCTTCCAGAATCGTCCATCTTGAACGGATATAAGTCCACTTGTATCGAATAAGTTCACTCACAACTCATCGAATTTCCTTTCCTCATCGACTCTCGGTCGAACGTTTCGCCGATTTCGTCCGATCATCGCCGATTTCTGCAAAAACTGTATCGAAATTGATAGCCGTGTCGCGGGCTGGAAAGCAGCGATTCAGCGAGGAACGTGATTAGTCAGTCGGGTTAACGCTGACGTATTATCGGCGCGATTAGCGCGTCGATCATGGAACTATTTACGAAGAAGTCGGTCCGGTCCGGAATAGGCACTTGGCTCGGTGAATGGAAAACCATCTGGCTTACCATCAGGGCCGCTCGGCTAACGATCGGCCGAGTAATCTTAATAGCGTTTAATTACACGTCCGCATGAAATGATAGAAGCGGCAATCTTCGTTATCCGGTCCGCGAGCGTGGCGAACCACGCGAACGCTTCACCGAATCATCCTGAACGATTCATTCCACGGCCGACGAGCATACCGTGCCAGCCAGAGACTAAAACGAGCCAAGAAAGAAACTGGAACGAGGGCCGCTCGGACGAACTAGCGATATATAGATCGCCGGGAATAAAGAACGCTTTTCATACGAACGAGCAACGATCATCGACGTTTTGCCCACTAAGTCTCCTCCTTCTCCCGGCAAGAATGAGTGTCGGAAATTGAATTTAATCCCTCGGTAAGGTTGAGCCTCCTCAATTCGCTCCGCGCGGCGGGTCACGATTCTATACCCTGTGTCCCAACAATAACAACAAATTCAAATCCCGAACCGATCCCTCGTTACAAAAAAAAAGGCACAGCCGACTCCAATACTAGCCGTGCTAAGAGACTTGGCATCACTGTTAATGGCGGAATCGAGAGGCCTATTTTCGTGAATGACACAACATGAAAGAACTTTTCCGAGCCGACAAAATAATCATGGTTTTGAACTTATTTGTCCTAAAGAAGGATATGGAGGTCGAAGGCATATCTTGAGCATACGAATATAAGAGTAAATTTTTAACTCTAATTTGAACCTATATCTAGTCGTTATGTCCGATTAGAAAGAATATAGATCTAAAATAGGGTTTATCAAATATAATTTAGTCCCTCAAGTCCTACTTCAAGAGTTTAGGAAAAGATCCTGTAGGTTTATGCTAGTATTTATGAAATCTAACATTTGGCTCAAAAGTCCATTGGCTGGGAACATTTGAGGACATATGCACTGAGACTACCCCACGATACCTACGTTTTTTTGGCTCATATTGTAGATCAAGAATCTCTTTTACGTTCACCCAATTTATGGCGAAATTATCATTATTTTTCTTTAACAATTTTTGTAAACAAATAACACAAACTTTCGCTTTGTTGCTGTATAAAAAAAAATTCTATTGTACAAATTAGATTGTTTTAAAGCCTTTTTTTAAATTTATAATAGGAAGTATAAGAATACACAAAATAATTCACTTCAGATGCATATCAGATTCAAATACGCATAGTTTGTAAAATAATTTTATATAACACAATAAATATTTCAGAGGATCCTAAAAAAATCTTGTAAACCCTTAAATAGGTCTTTAGGTTCGCATCTCTTACTTGGGGAACTAAATTATAACTACTTCCATGAACGAACTGAAGGTTCTTAAGGCCTAAAATATAATTGGAGATTTTTGTAGGGACTTATAGGTTCTGATTAGAGTTATATCAAATATTAACCCCTTGGGTACGTATTTATTTGAGAAAATATTTGCATGTGGAACGGATATAATTTTTGGTTGCTTGGAGTTGTATGTAAAAGCAGTACATTTTACGTAAGAATTTATTTATTTCTAAAATATTGGTGACATATGTAGTATTAAGATGTCTTCTAGTAATTAGAATTGCAAAACAAAAATAAATTAATAATAACAAAATAAAACTAAATGAAATAAATTCAATCTGGGCTCCTAGGGAAAAAAAGTGAATGACCCAAATGTACCCAAGGGGTTAAGTTCTGAGATAACTCTACTAGTTCTACATTTTAGATCTAATAGACCTAAACAGGGATACATTTAGGTTTAGAAGATTCAAATTATAGTTAAATTTTCGACTCGGGTTATCCTATTCCGTTTTGTCGTCAATTTGTTCGGCGGTGGAATCGGTACCGGCGCAGAGACACCCAGTACCGAAGATGAATCGAGAGCTACGCAGCTCGATTCTCTCGAGTAAGGGTCGAGGAGTCGTGAGTTACACCGTCGAATCGCGCGTCGTTACACGCGTGTACCGGGTCTGGCTCACGCAGACCGTACCTAATTACCGGCGGGCGGTCGGGTCGGGTGTATAGGGATGCGCCGCACACGGTGCATCCTAATGGACCGGGACGATCTACTTGTCGGGAGGCAGGCAGGAAGGAGGGAGGGGGATCCCCGTGTCGAGAGATCGTGATCTATGCCCGCGAGTCTCCCGGGACCGGGGAGATATACCCGTGTAGCCCCCCGTACGAATCGAATACATATTCGTCGCCCTCCGAGCGCAGCGCGCACAAAAAGTAAACCCCGGCCATGGATCTTGCGAACCGTTCACGGTCCATTAGTCCACCTCCGTGCGGATCTCTTCTTATATGCGAGCGATAATTCCTCGGATGCCGCGATTTCATTGCGAGAGAAAAGATGAAACGGTTATAGTATAGATACGGCCTTTCACGTCCCCGAGATTCGCTCGATGATTCGCTCGCTCGCTCGCTGATTGCCTATTCTGCGTTCAAACGTATTATAACATTATACGTATATTGTGGGTATAATTGCTACGGTAAAGCGGAGATTTTTATGTCCAGGACTACTACCGGGCACATCGGGAATGGTTAATAAGCAACGGTAGGCGCGCACCGCGCAACGAATAGCCACATGCGCTTTTGCGGCTAATGGAGCGAAACGATCTACTTGTCGGAGTGACCGTAACTAGTATTCGATTTGCTTGCCGAGCGACAGCTTATGCGCCGTGAAACAGTGCTATGAATTTATATTGTAGCGAAAGCGTTGGCGCCGGCCCTGCAAATCGCCCGGTTTATCTACTCGGATAACGTTAATACCGATCACAACCTGGTTAGCACCTACGATCGGAGCAATAACGCGCGGAGCTGAATGAAAATTTGTAGATCTTGCTATGTATTTTGGGAATACCTATATGGGTATGTGTAATTGGGAAACCCGGCACGTGGATCGGCAGTGATTTACGGAAAAGTCTTAGGAGCGAAAGAGCACCGTGTTTTCCCAACACCTTATTTCCCNGGCACGTGGATCGGCAGTGATTTACGGAAAAGTCTTAGGAGCGAAAGAACGCCGTATTTTCCCAACACCTTATTTCCGGTTCTATATTTAATTCTTCCGTAGTAATACAACGTAAATTAAGTGACACTAAGTAGGCGCGTGTAGTACCTATCGGTGCGAAACGCGGAATCCCGACTCGCTCATTACGCTTCGCACGCACACGTCCATCTTCTCCTCCTACCTTCTTCCCTATTTATCGATATGACCGGGAATCGGCCGATCGCACCGATGTGAAACGATATTGGCTATATCGCATATCTAATATCAGTGAATTTCGAGGAAAGACAGAGGGAATATCGCCGATTTAATGGAACGCANCTCCTCCTACCTTCTTCCCTATTTATCGATATGACCGGGAATCGGCCGATTGCACCATTTGCACCGATGTGAAACGATATTGGCTATATCACATATCTAATATAAGTGAATTTCGAGGAAGGACAGAGGGAATATCGCCGATTTAATGGAACGCGTAGGAACAGGATTTTTAGTACTCGAAGGGAGCAGAGAAAAGGATGAGATATTGTAATGTTTCGAGGGTAACGAACAGCGCGGACAAGAGAGATAATTAACTTTTTAATTTTCCGTGGTTGTTTAGGTTAAAGAGAGCGAAACGAGCGAGCGGAGAACCGGTCGTCTCATTCGAGGAACGTTTTCTACCGTGTCGAATACCCGTTCGATTTGCCAACGCGGGTGATTAACGGGGGGGGACTCTCTGGGTGTGTAGTCGGGGCGGCGCTCTCGTTAGAAGCGGTTGCCTAGCCTCGGTTTTTTGTTTACGGCGTCTCGAGTGATTAAATCTGTGGCTCGGCCGCGGAAAGACAGGTGAAAACGAAGGTTTCTGTTTGTAAAGTGGCAATACGCGTACCGTCGGAATTTATCGCTTCCGGTGTACCGGCGGGCACCGGTGGTAGGTACAGACCGTAATTACAACGAACGGGAATAATCGTTGCGTTTCGCGGATCCACCATTCCTAAGTGGAATCACGTCCAGGCCTAATCGGTCGCATAAATCTACGATTACCATAAAACGTGCAAATCTTTGATATCCCACAGTCCGTTTTCTCTTCGGGGATTGTGCATATGGTTCTTGAAAGCTCGCGACTATATTAATAGTTAAGACTTAATCTGGATCCCTCGGTGCACTAATGCTTACGTAAACATCTGATCTAAATGGGATATAAATATTTGGCCCGAGTACGTATTAATATTCATTACCGTTTCGACGTTAATAACGATTTTTCATCGTCCGCGTTCTAACTTTCTAACGTCTGTCTCTACTTTCTACCATTTACTGGTCGTCATTTTTTCTTTTGTCTTCACTATACCCACGAATAATGTTCTCGTTGACGGATCAATTCGAAATTCGAACTGCAGTAACTCATCGTCCCGACGGAATTTGACTTATGCGCGATCAGGCCAGAAAGACCGAACGTTCCATCGGCGATTTATCTCGGCGACCGTTTAATCGCCGAAGTACACCGCGTAACTCTAATCTCAATCTCGGCTGTTATCCTAAACGCTAAAACGCCGAAGTATCGTCGCTATGGCACCCTTTCACGACGTTGACCGGTTCATTTCGAGAAATCACGGGTATCTCGGCCGCTCCTCGTACGTTATTGATGCCACCATTTGTGTATCAGAGGGGCCGAGTGAAATGACTAATGTCGCTATTAGCGTCGCTCGAAGACTTCACGTCTCAATGTATCTCGATCCTCGTTACACCGCCTCCGCTTCCATACCGTTCGGTCCGCTTTCGTCCCGCGCTTTCGAGGAAACTTCTCGCCGTTCGCTTCTCCTATAACGCGCGGCCACGGGTCCACGGTATTCCATTAGCATTCGGCCGTTTCGACACGCGTAACATGGTCGGCGCAATATTACAATAAATTCGGTCGAATTAATTGCCGCGCGGCCGTTTAACTAAATTCGGGGGCCGTATTTCGCGGAGCTGCGCGACGGTGTAGAAAAAGGAGGCCTGCGAGGGCCCACCTCCGTATCGAGAGTCGCGAAATAAACGGAGGTAAGGGAGCGGAGGTGGGGGAGGAGGTGGAGAAGCGAAAGAGCGGACGAGAGAGAGAGGAAGGAAGATATTGGCAGGAGTTACGAACGCATTACCGCGAGGCGGCGAGGTGTCGAGCATGTTTATGCCCTGGTTCACCGGACTCCCGATAGTCCTTAATGGGCCACGACCACGCTGCTGCCTCGCCTCCGTCCCCGTTCCGTTCCGTTCGCGCACGGAAAAGCCCTCGTCAACGCTGCCCTTTGTCGTCCCTCCACCCCCTTCTATCTGCCTACATATTTCGTTCCACCCTGGCCCCGATCGGGATCGTAACCTTAATTGGAAATGGCATCGGGCTTGCGCTCCCCTGCCGCGGCGCCGCCCAAAACCTTAATTAGGGATTATATAAGACGGCCCTCGAATAGACACCGGATTACGGTAGATTCCCGGCTACCGGATCGGACGAACGCGTCTCGCCCATTCTTAATCCCCACAAATACCGAGAATGTAAAATAACCTCCATAAATACTTCTCGTCTTATAACGTGTCGTTGAAATAACGATTTGTTGACGAGCGTTAAACGATTTCTCGCACGATCGTTCGAAGAACAATCGGGAAGGAATGTAGGGACCCTCGAGGTAGGGACTGGACACCGATGTGATGATTTTTGATCGGCTGCGAAAAAGTGCGCCTAAACCGGAAACGGGAATAACACGAAAATGTAATATTTGCTATATTTATTATCTTTCTTTTGGCAAATTTCGCGAAATAAATATTCATAATCAGTAACGCAACTTAAATATTCATAATCAGTAACGCAACTTTAGTTTATTATTACCGGTATTTTTAGAAATGTCAATTTTTATTTCAATGGAGCATTAACGATGAACATAGTCTATATTCGCTGTCATTACATTCACATGATTCGCAAATTAATTTTGAAATCGTCTACTGCAACTTCCGGTTTAGGCGCAGTTTTAGGTACAGTGACTCCCATTAATATCCGGACACACTTCAAAACGGAATAAGTTCTTCAATACAGAGCCAACTAACTTAATTTTTTGTGGGCTTTTAAAAGGCTTAGATTACTATGTAATGTGTAACAAACAATTAAAATAAATTACTATTCGTCAAAAACTCGAAGAAAAAAGAAAAGATCATGATGTTAAACTTTTTTGTTAGAGGCTCTAGCAAAAATTTGAAACATCCCGTTTGTAGGTCTAAAAGTGTTATATGAATGTATAAAGTTTTATAAAATCCATGAAACCAAGAGTTAAATATATCGAAACATGTAAAAATTCTTCAATTTATTTCAGTCGTAGATTGAAAGTTGTGGAGAACTGCGATTTTTCCAATTTCTAATCGCTTATAGCGCATAGCAATATTGATCGACTTTTATGAAACTTTGTACATGCATATAACTTACTTAGATCTACAAACGAGACAATTCCAATTTTCATTCGAGACCTTAATAAAAAAGTTAAAAACCATGTCGTTTACTATTTTCCTCGCGATTTCAATGAATACCAAGTTTTTTCAATTTTTTGTTAGACATTCTATAGTAAATGAAGCTCTCTAAAATCCCACAGAAGATAAAGTTCTTTAATCCAATACTAAAAATCTTATACCGTTTCAAAATGTGTCCGAATATTAATGGAAGTCACTGTAGGTGTCCAGTCCCTACCTAGAGGGTCCCTATCCAGTCCCTACCTAGAGGTTCCCTAGAGGAATGAAGAGGCTATCGTATGCGAGTACAAGAATGGACATAATCGCGCAGACGGTGCGCGTCGCGTCGCCACGAAATTACCGGTCAGCGAAGTGAGACGAGTTTAACGCCGAGGAATAATCATTTTATGCCGATCGCCGGGATAATTCCCGGCCCGATTGCCACTGGACGAGATTCGTCCGCGCATTTGCATAAACAGTACCCGGGCGCACCGCAACGGGATAACCCCCTGTCGGCTTATAATTCGGCCGCGCTGCCCAAAAAGCGGCTTCCTCTCTCCCCGGCCGATACTTATGTACATACCCGGTTCGTTCTGCTTCTGCCGGTCTCGGAGACCGCGGCTAGGGCGTGTACTTACGGAGCGGCGAGGGAAGATCGGTCGCGCGGAGGAACAACGGTCCCGAAACCGGCGAAAAGAAGAGTCCGAGTGCCGGGAGAGTGGGCAGAGGCCGGCGACGGGGTGAGGGACGGAAAGAGAGAGAAAAAGAGGCGACGGTTATCGGCGGGTAAGTGCCCTCCCGTGTCGAGATAACGCCGACACCAGGGGCGACAACATCATCCACGCCGGCGAATCGTACAAACGTAATCCTCGCCGCGTCACTAGGTAACAACCGGTAGGTAGGCCGGCGGGTAGGCAGATAGGCAGATCTTTCTTTCTTTCGCCGGTCGTTCTCTTTTTCTCGCCGCGCACTCGTCCCCCCGTCGCCCCGTCCGTGCGTGCGTGCGTGTACGCGCCGGGCCACGACCGGAGACGGGGGGCGAGGGATCGTGCCGGGAACCGAACGAATTGACACGTCATTCCTCTTGGGCAGCACCTGATCGCCGACCAAAAGGAATAAGGCCCCGGGACCCCGATTCTGTGCGACACGCGCTCACGACCTCTGCGAGGGCGAAAAAAAGAAGAGAGACCGGAACAAGGTCGGCCTGTTCGTCTCCGTGACCTCCGCTGCCCGACCGATCATTCTTTCTGCAAATTGCTACCGACCCGATCGACGCTTGACCCTCGTCTATCCACTGTCCTGTCATAACACGGGCCCAGAGATTGAAAAGAGTAACGACGAACGTGCTGACTGTTTATAACGAGATTACAGGAAGAAATCGACGCTCGATTTCTCTGGTAGATTTTTGCAGAGTCCGGAATTGTTCAGGGAGAACGAGATCGGTTGAGAAAACGGGCTAGCTATGGAGCGTGCGTAGATTTTCGGAGGTGAAGATAGGTGTGCGGCGGAGCGTGCGATCCTCGGGAGGATCGGGACCCCGGCATCCAGCGCGGGGCCCTATCTTTGCGGACCCATCGGTTTCTGTTCGCGCCAGGCCTTGTCCCGTGTCGGTCATTATCGGCCCTCATTATATTGGAACCGATCAATCACCTCACGTCCGAACCTCCGCTCCGTCGACAAGCTTGCGGAATCGCTTGCGCCGGACCCACGTGAACGCTTCACGGACACGCCCGTGCCGATGTAGTCCCCCCGCAGTCCCCCTTCGGGAAACGTCCAAACGCTCCTGACTAATTACGCTCAAATCGAAAACCCGGGGGACGGTCCCCTTCGAAACCGGAACGTAAATCTCGCCGATCGACGGCAATCCCGAGTCGAAATTTTAACTATAATTTGAATCTTCTAAACCTAAATGTACCCCAGTTTAGGTCTGTTAGATCTAAAAAGTAGAACTAGTAGAGTTATCTCAGAACTTAACCCCTTGGGTACATTTGACGTCTGAGACACGTCATTCACTTTTTTCCCCTAGGAGCCCAGATTGAATTTATTTCATTTAGTTTTATTTTGTTCTGGAGTTTTAACGACTTTTGTTTAGTTTCAATATAATTAAATATTATCGTTTATCATTAATCTCTTTATTTTTCCTAGTCTAATTTATTAAAGTTTCAATTTTTTGATCAAACAAATTTACTCTTATATTCTTCTGCTCAAGACATGATTTCGACCTCCACATCCTTCCGTAGAATAAATAGGTTCAAAACCATAATTATTTTTTCGACTCGGGATAGTATAGTGAATTCCGTTCGAGAAAGGATAAATCACGAGTATATGAATCTGTCGCAAGAATCATCCTACGAAAAAGTAAGTACTGCGCATTCCCGAGCCGGGCAACGCTGACTCGGAGCGGAGACAACGCAACGATGACGGAATACCGTGGCTCCCGGTGGTACTCGGACCCGGCGTGACTGCACGTCAGTTTATGTTAATGGGTGAAACAGCGAGGAAACTTCGTGCCTCGCGTACACGAGGCAATTTATGGCTGACATTTCGGCGGCCAAGCCGGCTAGACGGAGAGAGATATACACACACGGGGAATCGGATAGATCGTTAATGCGAGGATAGGAATCGATCCGCGGAGGAATTTCGTCGAAAGAAAGGTGAACAGCTCGAAAACAGTCGGATTCTGTTAATCCCCGATTAGGCGTGCGTCGACACGGTAGCCGGGGAGTAAGAACATTATTTAATTACGCCGCGATCGGATCGACGACTAAAAAAGGGATAAAGTAAACCGGCGCGCTTGGACAAACGCGAAATTAAATCAAATAAAGATTAATGAGTCCATAAATTTTAATGGGCCGCGCGAGCATTAAACAGTGTAATCGGAGGCTTTAATAGACGAATAAAAATGCGAGGCAGCCGGGGAACGAGGATATCGGTGTCTATTCGGGCTGGGCCCGGACGCGGGCCCTGCGCGGGACTCCGGTGCCGTCGATGTTTAACGAGTCCGAGCCCCTGCCCTCTGCAGCCGACCGGTTGATTAGCAATTTTAAAAGCAATAAAAACGATTCATAATTCGTCGGGAGAAAAAGCGGCCGCGCTAATGAGAAACTGGCGCGCTCGTTACGGTGTACGCGCATATACGTGCAGGCGGACCCACACGGCTGCAAGCAACACGAGCTACCTAAGCGTTATGGGACGCGTCCGAGACGATCCCCGCTCGAAAACGCTTGATCGACGTAAGAACGGCGTCGTTGGGCAACGCGATAATGCAATCAACGAGGAATGAAGCCGTGGGGCTGTCCGCCCGCTTTCAACCCCTCCTCGGCCCGAATCCTGACAAACAAGCGTTAAGGCGCACTCGCAATGAATGAACGCGCGGACTTAATATTCCCCCGTTCTGGCCCGTTTGGCCTAAAACGCGCGGCTTTCAACGGGAGGCAAATGTAGCTGTCAACCGGTCGAAGCGGGGAGCCCTTAAGTGCTACTTTGTCCCTGTAAGTAACCGTGACAGTGGTCCCGGCGTGTTTTTTCTCCGACAAGAAGCTGGAGAAGCGTCCGATATCGTAACGGTTAACAGCGAGTTCTGCGTCGCCGCGGACGTTAAAGCACACACGGAGCGACCGACAGGGAGGTGGGAGGAGGGGGAGATACGCCGCCGCGGGAAGGCCCAAAGAGGGATATCGAAAAACGACGAAAAAACGTGGAAGTGGTAGGCGAAAGGAGCGGGCCCCCATATCTGGACACCCACCCCTCCCACCCTCCCAGCCCCTTTTCCGCGCTCCGTCGTTATCTGCATAATTAGTTACTCGGGGTATATATACGCGGCGAACAGGAGCGACTCAATTCGTACCGCGCCGTTCTCGTCTCTTAACCCGTCCCCTCACCGACGGGGACCGTTCGTCCTCTCGAACGGCCGCGGAAGTTAACGTCGGGACCGTCTAAAGTGGCAAAACGAACAGGCCGAACGATTCGCCGCGTCACCCTCTCTAAGCGCACTTTAAGCCGATATTCGACTCCGCTCGCACGGTATTTTTTTATCCAGCGGCCGGTCGTCGAGGATAAATACTCTCGCGACGCGTGAAAACCGGAAGAACGCGATCGTCGAACACGGCCGGTCGGGGAGAAATCGACGGGACGACTAATAAGAGGTTTATTGCGCGGCCGACGACGACGAGTCGAAATCACTTAGCCGGTCCTCGGGCTCTCTCTGCGCTCGGCTAGCGCGAATCGACGAGGGTCGAATCGATGAGCGTGCGGGGCCCGGCCGGCCGATTCGGATCGTGCCAGATTTAATTGGGCCGAATCGGGCTGTCCACGCGGAAGGTTAATTATTTATATATAATTGAAGGTACGTCGCTTAGTGGTAGATCGCGGCGATTGCGTATTTCGTCATCAATAAAGTTCCGCGCAGGTAGGGCTTTCGCGGTATCGCTTCTCATCTGCGAAAACATCCCGGGGCCCTCGGGCCCTCTCTCCCTCGCGCCGTCGATTTTTCTCTCTTTCTCTCTCTCTCACCGATTCGGGGCCCCGCGCGCATCGGATCTCGTTCGCGCCGTCTTTGTTGGCCGACGAGGGGCAGCGACGGGCCCCGGATCGAAAAGTCGGACCCTCCGCTCGCGCACCGTCTCGCGGCCAACACCGCCCGGGAGAGAGACGGCTACGGACGAACGCGGGCCCCGCAGTCGCATTAATATCGTCGGATGATGAATTATGCCCGCTGGAGATTTGATTTATTTTTATTCCACGGCCGTATAACCCGCGCGCGGACGAACTCGAATACGTATGTAGCTTGTCGCGGGCTTATCGCGCGCGCATATTGCATCGAACGACTAGGACGTGCGCTCGGAGTTCGGGCAACGTTGTAGCGCGTTGAAAACATGCCCGGTCGATCGAAGCTTCCGCTGCATCCGCCTCCCGTTCGCGACGCGACGATTTTTCTTCGCGTTGCGCGAGCGTATACCAAAAAGAATTATTATTTTAATTGACTCGGAGGCGAAAAGAACGTTTCTACCGAACGACGACGATGTCGGGGGAACGCGTAGTTTCCCTTTACCGTGATGGGAACGGTGAGAGATTTATCGCGGCGGTATCCGCGCGGTCCCGGCATTCCATCGGATTGTTTCACTCGTTAATACCGGGCCGGTATTCCCAGTTTCCAGCGGGGAAACGGTCTCTGTGGCAATCGACGGACACACGTACCTACACTTGTCCGCCGCAAATTTGTTATTCCGCTTTGGTGGAACGCTGCGTAGAAGAGTATTTTCCGCGAAAGGCCCGCGCCTGACATTTGCGTTCCGGCTAAGTACCCGGCGCGCCGATACGTATTCACACACGTTCGGGACCGTTTAACATTTCAACGGCGTGTTCGATTCCCCTTATTTATGTTGCAAACACTCGCCAGTTCTTGGCAGATTTGTTAGCCGGCTATTCTCGTTGCCATATACGCGATATTAGTAGATGTTAGATATACAACGGTGGAATTGGTCAATCACGTGTACCAGCTGGATCCCCGGATTGCCCAAGGCGAGCCTCGTTGCGTTCCCGTCCGATCGAACCCCTTATACATATTCTCTCTCGCTCTCTCTCTCTCTCTCTCTGTCTCTCGGCGCTCTGCCCAAAGTTCAACCTCTTCGGGTTCGTCCAGGTTCACGTTGAACTGCCTATCTCATTTACCTCGCCGATTATCTCTTGCGAAAGTGCATTCCACGCGAAACACATTATGCGATCGCTGCCAAAGCGTCTGTCGAATCGGTAACGCCGTTCGCTATTCCACAATTACAGGTGGAACGATTCCGATAAAAACGAAAATATCAGACTTACACTGCGGCTTACAGTGACGTCCATAAATATTCGTACACACTTCGAAAGGGTATAAAATTTTTAGTATTGGATTAAAGAACTTTATCTTCTGTGAAATTGTAGAGATTAATTTATTATAGAATGTCTAACAAAAAATTGAAAAAACTTGGTATTCATTGAAATCGCGAGGAAAATAGTATAGGACATGGTTTTTAACTTTTTTATTAGGGTCTGGAATAAAAATTGGATGTGTTTCGTTTGTAGATCTAAGTTATGTGCATCTACAAAGTTTCATAAAAGTCGATCAATATTGCTGTGCGCTAGAAGCGATTAGAAATTGAAAAAACCGCAGTTCTCCACGACTTTCAATCTACAACTGGATAAATTGAAGAATTTTTACATGTTTCGATATGTCTAATTCTTTTATGGTTTCATGGATTTTTGTAAAACTATACATTCATATAACACTTTTAGATCTACAAAAGTTTTTTTTAATTTTTTGTCAGACATTCTATAGTAAATTAAGCTCTCTAAAATTCTACAGAAGATAAAGTTCTTTGATCCAATACTAAAAATTGTATACCCTTCCGAAATGTGTACGAATATTTATGGACGTCACTGTATACTGCGATATGTACTTAGTCGGAACGCATATGTATTGGATCGGTAATTCATTCTCTCACTTTCATAAGAGAGAGTCGTACCGGGTTTTGGAATAAGTCCGCGGCCTCCCTAAACGCGAAATAGTACGAAATCATTAGCAGCGTGAAAACGGCGGATCTCGGCAGCATCGATCTTCGTCGTTATCGGTCGCCGACAGATTCGTTCTTAATTAAGTCGTCGTCCGTTGTAGCGGCGTCACCGCTCTGCGGAGGCCAAACACCTACCTCTCTCCCTCGACAAACGAAAGTGGAATCGAAGCGTGGAGGAAGGAACCGAGAGAGAAAAAAAAAAAGGAGGATATACACAGGGAGAGAGGAGACGCGGTCGAATCGGAAGATCGGCAAACAGGTCGTCCAGGAGAAAGAAAGAGAGAGAGAGAGAGAGAGAGAAGGAGAGAAGGACCACGGAGAGAGGACCTAATCAGCACGCTAATGCATCGATCCGTCATGTCGCGAAGCGGTCGCACCAGATAAAGCTCCGTCAGCCGTTCGCACACGCCTCGCCTTCCAGGATCCAACGAGGGCCCCGGGACGTGGGACCGGTACCGGGATCCCCCGGCCGGTTCCTTTCGCGACAGGTGCTCGACGGGAGTGCCAGCCCCTCTCTCTCTCTCTTTCTCTCTCTCTCGCACTCCGTCCCTCCCGACGATTTCGCCGATGCACGAACCAATATTCCCGATAACTCGCGATCGCCGACACNATCCCCCGGCCGGTTCCTTTCGCGACAGGTGCTCGACGGGAGTGCCAGCCTCTCTCTCTCTCTCTCTCTCTTNCGACGCGACCCGGACGACGCGACGTCCTCGTTTACAAGGGCTCGTTAAAATACAGAGAGATCCGCGGGAGAGAATTTTAACACGGCCGGGCGGTCCCTTGACCGGGGACCCTCGCAACAGGTGTTGGACGCGCGACCTTTCCCGCGAGAGAGGAGAGCCGGCCATTCTTGTTACGTCGGATACGCAACCGTCGACCGGGTTGCGTAATAAATTACCTCGCGTCGCCTTCCGTTTCTCATATTCCGATCTCTCTGGGTCAGGCGACGGGCTCGCGTAATTTTTCACGGCCCAGCACGATTAAGCGACTTTTTAACCGGGGATTTTAATAATGTCGTTTTGCGACGTGGTTGAGAAACGGAGGTAACCGAAATTGGTGTGGCCGCAACCGGTTTTCCACGGAACGCGATAACACCGCGAGTCAAACAGATGTTTCTGGGACCTGGTTGCAGATACGAAAAGTCGGCGCGCGATCTTGTTGCAACCGAGAAAAAGAAAAACGGCCCGACGCCGAGCCGAGAGAGAGAAAACTTGATACAGACCCCGGGAACGGACTGCCTTCTCCTCTCCTCCTCCTCCTCGATATTACCAAGCGCAGACGTTTACACGCGTACGGGGGGCAGCCCATTTCGTGTTAAACTCGTGTCCAATTCCTATGCAACCGAGACCTTTAACCGTGAACCGCTAGCAAGCCGCGTTTTCATTTAATTCTAAAATCGAGACTCCGATATTTCCACCATGGAAACGCTTCCATTTTATTAATTAACGAAAGGAGCCTCGGAACTGTTTATTACAAACGCTCGAAGGTTTCGTTTTCCCGGTCGTTAACGACGTTTTAAACGTTCCCCGTCGATCCCCGGGACCGTCGCTCGGCGCAACGTTTTACCGCAACAATTGTCCGCGCATTTGTTCGCGCTAATTTCGCCGTATAAATTTCAATCCAACGCGGACGCTGATATCTTCAGCGCCATTAAGATCCCGTATTCGTAGCCGGCTAACTATCTCGAAGATTAATGTCAGGCCTTCGCGGCGGTGCTCTCCTCGCGCGCTGCGCTGCGGCGCGCCGCTGCGCCGTTGAAGAAAACTCGCGGTGCCCCGTCTCGCAATAATCAACCCACAGGAATTCTCCTAATAAAGGATTCCGTTTATCGCGCAATCTATCCCCCTACCATCGACGCGTTCCTAATTAACTCTTCGTTCCATTGTGCGGAACACGAGTACGCAACGCGCTTCGCCTCGCAACTTTCTCATATCTCGTGTCGCAACGCGACGAAAATAACGAGCCACGGAATCCTCTCTGTTTGACGGCTCAATTAAGTTTCTATATTACAATTGAAAGGATCGAGGGGAAAAGGATCGGAGGTTCGTTTTCGAGTCCGGTAATCGATATTCGAGTCGTCGCGGAGAACCGCTTTAGCAACGATTACTCGGAAACGGTTTTTTGCTGCTCCACCCTGTTTCGCAGGGGGAGAATCGAAGGCAAAGGAATAATGAGATTTCGCTGTCGATAGCACCGTAGCGCGTCTGACCAGACTAGGATAAGACCGGCTTAGAGATTGCCGCGTTTACGGCCAATAAAGTCGGCTTCTTGTCGCCCGTTAACATGTCAGCCTCAGTTTTTCATCGGACGAAACTTCTTCGCCGCTTTTTGCATCCCCGGCCTCTTTCCTCGCTTGCCATTTCTGGCCTACGACGCAACGCGTGCCAATCGGTAAAAAAAACCCCCGCCGTTCAGAACCGGTCAAAAATTAAGTGTTTAATCCCCCGCGAACGAGCCTGCGGATTCTAATCAGATTGCCAATTTAAAAAATGAAATATAGAAAGGAATTTCCTTCTGTCCGGCTAATTTCCAGGGAACGAGTTGTAACCGTACTTTCGTACGATTACATAGGAATTTGAGAGTGTATGTGTACGGAAGATTCCAGAAGGATATTAGGAGACGTTGTCATCCCTCCCACTCTAATTATCCGTTGGGTTCGGCATCGACCGGAGATCGATTGCCGAATTCGCTCTCTTCAGGAGATATTCGCCGTCAAAGTAGGGTCGGTTGAGCATTGCGTATGAAACTTGTATTTTAAGGAATCGGATTGTTAAAATTGACATAGAGATAAATATAAGCAGATATAAGCAGATTCTATCCGGGAGAAACACGAAACATTTGCAAAAAAGTCGCGAGCGAAATACCGAAGGGAGTCGCGGTTAATCAAATTACGGATCAAGATAATTTTTACAGAAACCGAGGAAGGGAGATGATGATGCGCTTCCGTGTACGTGAGCGATCTCGTACGTGGGTGGGCGTGTGCTCGCGCGGGAACCGGCGCGCGTTTTGACGTTTCGGCTTTACGATCCCGCCTTGGCAGCGACAACCCGCGGAACCGAGGATGTAGATCGGTATCTCCTCGAGCGGGCACGCGAATCTCTGCGTATCCGCGAATTCCCTCACGAAAATCGCGGCCGACGAGAGACGACGACCGCGATCGGCACCGCGAGTTTGAAAGTTAATCTGGCCGATGATTCATCGGGCCTCATCCGGTGAAATATTGCGCGCCGGGTTTCGTGCATTGTAGCAACAATGTTAGCGAAATTACGAGCACGCGGGGCCCGAATCCGACCGGGCCCCGGTGTATAAATCTCTTCGGGGAGCGATTATCGATCGCCTCTCGCGTGTAACACACGCTCGCGAACATACGACCGGCCCCAGAAGGTATCTACTACCGCGCCGGTCGGCCGTACCGATTTTTGCATTTAAATGCCGTTTAATAAGGTCTTATTACGCCGGTCCCGCGGAATTAAAAATACGACGCTGCGGCCGCCGCCGGTACTTTTCGGTCCCACCGCGATCTCTCGCGTTCCCATGAAAGATCGCCGATCTGAAAATTGCGATTCCACGGGGTCACTCGGCGCGACTTACGATCACTAAATTCCAATTAGCCGCGCGGCTCGTGGCGTAACCGACCGCTCGATTCTAACTCATCTTAGAGAGGCCGGGGTTCGCGGTAACCGCGCGCTTCCTCCTAGCGTTTAATCATGAAGATCCTCTCCGCCTCGCGCGACTCCGCCACCGCGGAGAGGAAACAAAGTCGGTGAACGCACACGTGTCGGCGACGCGGCAGAGGAGGCAGAGACGGATAACCGCGATCATATAGGCCACTTCTTTCCCGGGGTTTGAACCCCGACGCCTCGCCGCATCGACCGCTTCGTAAAACCGGACGGCCCCAGATTGGCCGGCCTCTCTTTGTTCGCTCGTTTGTTCTAATGCGTTTGAAATGCCCCGGCGACCGCGGGGATCCCAATGAATTATCGCATTCCCTTTACCCGCGAACTCTAAATACGGAATACTCGCATATACACACGCGTTTATACATATACATATATATGTATATATATGCATATGTATGTATACCTCTGGTTATTCTTCGCGTTCCAAATCAGTCGCGAGGCGGACCTCCGTTCCCGATCGGGAGACCGCGAGCGTAGGAAGATTACGCAATGTTCAGTTAGGATCGTCGGAAAAGCGTAGATGCTCGCGCGCGCGGGTTTAATTAACGGTCGTCGCGGGGCAGTACAGGTAAATGCAATTCCTCGCGAGAATTTACAGCGCGTCCGTGGAATATCCGACGATGTTCTTAGCAGGGAACGGGGGGCTGCGAGAGCCGAGGGGGAAAGAGAAGAGGAACGTTATACGCGTAGCCTCGGAGCTCTATCGGGGGCCCCGGCTACGCACGAGGCGGGTCCCATCAGAGCGGCTTAAGTTAGTTTCGAAGTCTCATCTTACTCTCACGTGGGGCGGCGTAATGAAGCAACATGACTTGCGGTTTGCCGGACCCGTGTTCTTGCCTTATTGAAAGCAGTGTCGCTCATCCGCCCACTTTGGAATGCGTTCACCTCGCGGTGCTCCCCTTCGATGTTCGATCTCCTCTCGAAACCGAACCGACGCGTCCGAAGATATTCTGACTTTTCTCGTCGTCGGGGCGACGCTGAGAACGGACGGGCCTTAGGTCGCGGCCTCGGGCCCGCGTCACCGCCGCGGAGTTGCGTAATCGGCTCGCGGACGCGTCGCGCCAGGAGAAACGCGGGGCGATCGCGTTTTACGGCTCGGGGTGGGAGTTTCTCTCTCTCTCTCTCTCTCTCGCTTTCTGCGAACTGGTCCCCGGGTGGAGGACGCGCGGAGTCCGCGTCGCGGGCCCGAATGGATGGGGTCGGCACCCGGGGCGCCATGAATTATGCAGCGGTGCCCGACATACCGGTAAATTTCGCCGTAAATCGCTTTTGGAAAGTTTCTTTCGCGCCACGTGAGCGGACAAGTTATTAGATCTGTATTTGCGGAGACTATATTTTTCGGCCCCCGTGCCCTTTTTTATTCCACGGTAATGCGAGAATCCCCGGATCCGACGTATTTATCGTGCACGGCAATTCGCCGCGAAGGAATATATACNGATCGACGGACCCAAAAGCGTTTGGTCGAAAAACGGATTCTAGTAAAAAAAGGAGAACCGCGGGAGGAGTCTTTGCNCATATATATATGTATATGCACGCGCGTCTTGTACCGGGAACACCGCCTCGTATTTCTCGGACGGGACGCGTCACCGACGCATCGAACCGATACGTAACCCCTTCGCCATCTTCGAGCACGCGAAACTAGAAAACGCGTATGCAAACGCGAGCCGAGTTCCTCGAATTTAAAAAAAAAAGAGAGTGTTGCGACCATAGAGGTATTATAGATAGAGTAGACAAGCCATAGGGTCGTCTGTAAGTGGAAGCAGTGGGTCGTTAGAAAAGGAGAAGCTACCTCACTCTATTTCGTTATTCCTTTATTAAAAATGTATATTTTGCAAATCGGTCGGTAGAATGAGTGTTGTAGAGAATTTATCAATCTATGATTTCGATCGGATGCATATATACGATACGNGGTATTATAGATAGAGTAGACAAGCCATAGGGTCGTCTGTAAGTGGAAGCAGTGGGTCGTTAGAAAAGGAGAAGCTACCTCACTCTATTTCGTTATTCCTTTATTAAAAATGTATATTTTGCAAATCGGTCGGTAGAATGAGTGTTGTAGAGAATTTATCAATCTATGATTTCGATCGGATGCATATATACGATACGGACGAATAGAAACTTAGATATTTGCGAAAAACAATTGAAATTGAAATCTTCAGAACTTTTCTCTCATCCCATGAGAGTTCACCAAAATTTAAGAGAGTCATTATTTAACCAAAATCTACTCATACGCTAAATTTTAGATTTTTCGTAATTTTAAAACTGTTACCGGTAGAACCTCCTTAAAACAGTGTATTTTTTCTCTCTCTGAACTGCTCCTCTCGATTCCCATTGTTCACAGAGAGACATTAACGGATAGGACGACGTAATTTCCTCAGTTCCTCTCTGAGGACGAATCTATTTTAAGGCCCGGCTTACGTAACCGTTTTAAATGGCCTCGGCGTGCGCGGTTTTTGCCGAGCGTCGCCTCTTTACAGTTTTCCCGGTCCGGTCGTGGGGCGAGCGAAAAAGTCCCGCGACGAGCCGCGGTTCCACGGGCCCTGGATTCCAGGGTGTCGAGTGTCCTTGAGATTGTACGCGGAGGAACGTCGTCGGGCAAGAACCTTCGATTCCGATCGTCGCGACTCGTTCCGGATTACATCTCGCTCCCACCGTCGCGTGTAATCATTTTTTTTGTCCCCTGAAAATCGCGGGATCGGCGACTCCTCCGCAAAGAGAGGGCAACGGGCTAGACGAGGATTACCGATCGTAGGCGAAGGAGTATTATAAAACAGCGACGACGTGTCTCGGTTCGAGTAATCGCGTTTCACGCGGGGACGTATTTTCTGAAGCGTCGCGCCCGCGTTGGAAACAAAACGAACGCGTGGAAGCGAAGCGAGAGAGGTCTTAATCTCGGGGCGACGATATCGCCGGCAGATCGGCGCGGAGATGCACCCACGCTCTTTCGGAGATCCGCGGCGGCGGCGTAGATCAGCGCAGGTGCGAGCGACGATTCGACTCGGTCGTCGCCGCCGCGGCACCGATCGCTATTACTGCCATTAAGAGCCAAATTTGAATCGGAAAGGCATTAAAGATATTTTATGGCCTCCCGTGGCGCTTGCACGCGGCCGACCGTCAGCCCGCTTCTTCCTCCCATCGGTATCGCCCCTGGCCGCGCTTAATTATCGTTATAAATAATATTAACGCCCGTTTCGTCGATTTGCCGAGTGCCGGCGATCAGAATTTGAAATATGCCTATTCCTTTAAATGATTTCCACCGTCAGCGATCGGGCCCATTTATAAAAACGATTCCACCAGACGGACGGAGTCATATTTATTTATTTATTTAATTCACGGGTAATTAACCCTTTTACATATTGAAGAGAGTGGTACAGAGCAGTAGAAAAAAAGAAAAAAAGAAAAAGAGATATTATAACGACCGAGAAGCAAAAAAAGAACAAAGCTTTCTTCTAATGATTGAACTGGAGTCAATAAAAATGTGAAAAATGTGACAAAATCTGTTGGCTTTAGATATTATTCTGTTTACTACATTAGAATGTCCAAATCGAGAAGTAAATCTCACTGGACAAAAAGTTTCGTTAGGTCTGAGATCGCGAGATGGTATAATTTGATTTGGTCCAGGAGAGCAGGAGAGTCTATTTTATGATTAAGTAGGTTAGAGAGGAAAATTAGTTCCGAGATCGTTCTTCTATTTTCAAGGGTGGTTATACCAAATTTCAGCATGATTGCTGAAAAATCATGGTCCAAGTAGCACATAGGGTGTTCAGTAAGGATAGAAAGGTGACGAAGGAATTTATTGAGATATTCGATCTCATCCTTCACCGATACCTTTCTGTAAGAAAGGTGCGTTTAAAGAAACAATTATTATTATTAACAATGAGAACTTTATTTGCTTCTATAGAACAAAATCGGAGTACAGTCTATTCGCGTCAGGAGCTGACTAAAAAGTGAGTCCCAACAGCCTTTTTCCCTTCATCCAAGCTGCGTTCTCTATAATATCATCCCAACGTCTCAGATCCTTATCGAAACCCAAATAAATATAATCGGGCCTCGAACGCCTAGACGTCTGGGTTTTATCCCCTCACACCTCTCTAATTGACATTATATCCGTACTCCTTACATTTCATATTCGCGATTTCCAACTACCACACGCGATTACACGTTTCATTAAATGAAAATCCGCGCCCGAACGTTACCAGTCGTCGCGTCACGGCTCGTCGTGCGGGCTGTTAAGTTTAACGATGTTTTAAAAACTAATCCCCTCTTCATCCGTCCCGTTTCTATTAGTGCGGCCCGTTCGAGGGTAAGAGAGGCTGTATAAATTAATTAGTAGATACGTCCCGATACGCGGCCTCCCACCGTACGACGACGACGACGACGACGCGACGCGACGTGCCGCTATCTCGTTCTCTATCGAACGTCGACCGCCGCCGGTGCGGCGGTGGCCAACGCATTACGTTACGACTACGATCTCGAGCGGTGTTGCGTGTGTTACTCCTTTCCCCGTCCGTCCGCGCATGTACCGGCGGCGTGTACGACTGCGTGTGCGGAGCCGTGTATATCGGGCCGCGTACACGGAGGTGTCGGTTAGAACGGGGACCTCTCGGCTGGCCACCGAAGAATACGTATAGTATACTAACGGGTCGCGGTGGCCAGCCGCGGCTGAAATCACCGCGCTGACAATGAGAGCAAGGGTGTAATTGGTTCCGGGTAATAAAACACGCCGCCGGTATATACGTATACATATATATATATATGTATGTATGTATGTACACCCCGTGGATAACCGGTGCACGCGTAAACTCTAACGAAGTAGGAGCGGTGGGCCGCGCGCGCGATTCGTGGCGGGTAGCGTCGGGAGGCCCGGGCCCGGGCCCGACGAGTTATGCGTTCGAACGATACGCTCCTTTGAGATACGATCGACAGGGCTGCCGATCCTTGACACTGATGGACGTTAATCATCCGGCGATAAAGGGATCGCGAATCCCTCACCGACACGGTTCGCCGAGGAAGCGAACCGGAGGTAGACGCGCCGAGGAAGCGACGCGTGAGGTCTGTACCGAGGCTCGTAAAACGTTCGGGGCCCGCGATTCACCGCCGGACGCGAGAATCGATTCTCCTCGATCTCGGCGACCGCGTATCTGACCGGAAACGCGACGAAGTTTCAAACGCGAAGGGAGAGAGGGCGAGAGAGAGAGAGAGAGTGAGTGAGAAGGATATAAGTACAAAGAGGAGAGAAGAGTCCGGCAGCCACGAAGAGAAAGGTGGTCCAGGGCGGCCGAAACATTCCCGGCTCAGGGCGTGCATTAAATATGATATATGCTTATTGAATTTGTAAGTAAAACGGCCGACGGTAGAACTGCAGCACCTCGTGGTAGAACGAGACGGGCGAACGCTCGCAGGAGGGAAGAGAGGAAGAGAGTAGGACGTGTACAGGTAGGAGAGGAAAACGTGTCCTGCCCTCTTCTTCTCGCGTGCTCCCGCCGTTCTCTTTCCGCCCGTTTCGCTGGTCCCCGATCGCTAGCTCGCTCTCCTTCGGTCTGGTAGCCATGGTGGTAAAGCGTGCATAATTAGGAGGAATTCAACGGGGATTATCCTCGTACGGATCCCATCCAGTCATCCCGCATGCTGCCCTTCTTTGTCGAGCAACTAATTTATTTAATCATTCCGCCGTTGTCCACGAGGCGGCGTCTTTGCCGCGGACCCTAAGTCGTTTAATCGCCCAAAGAGCCTGTTTCTCTCTCTCTCTCTCTCTCTCCCCCTTCTGGGACCTGAGTCCCTCAACCCTTCCCCGCGAATCGCCGCCCGTCCTTGTCCGCGTCCTCGTTGTTTCGAATTTCGGGGATCCGTTCCGTCGAAAACGCTCCNCTCTCTCTCTCTCTCTCTCCCCTTCTGGGGCCTGAGTCCCTCAACCCTTCCCCGCGAATCGCCGCCCGTCCTTGTCCGCGTCCTCGTTGTTTCGAATTTCGGGGATCCGTTCCGTCGAAAATTCTCTGCTCCGGGTTCGGTCGTTGGCTCGGATCTCTTTTACGGCCCCTCGCGAATCGGTTGTACCGTTAAATTCGCGGGCTTTCGACATGGATCTCTCTCTCTCTCTCTCTCTCCTCGCGGAGGAATCGCGCCGCGCCGCGACACGAGGTAACAGTCGTCATCGAATATTCATCGGGCCCCGGTGGATCGTGTCGACTAATTCGGCGGGTACTACTACCGCCTCCTCCTCGCGACGGGCCCCGGGTAGGAGGGAAAAAAGGGACAGGAGGGGCGGCCGGGGAGAAAGAGAAACGGAACGGAAGGAGGGCGAGCTCGATAATCGGGCGAGCGTGCCGAGGCGGGTGCCGCGTGTTTTGCCCCGTCGCGCGTACATCGAAACGGAATCCGGTTCGTGGAACAAAACCACGCATCCTCGTTGACAAATTGAGTCCCCGAGACGGGAAGGAGCGGTACGTTCGCGCGCGCGTCACTCGTTCCCGGGCCCCCGATTTCCTGGTACGCGCGAGAATAAAATAGCTCCGGGCTAGAGAGAACTGGAGGCGTCCCCGGCGAGAATCGGGTTCGCGCGGCTCATGATCGACGGACCCAAAAGCGTTTGGTCGAAAAACGGATTCTAGTAAAAAAGGAGAACCGCGGGAGGAGTCTTTGGTGTCGGTGTACGCGTCCCTCCCGTCCGGCCGGAAATGAAAAAAGACGACGTCGGGGGCAAGAAGGCGAGAAGAGGAGGGAAGCAGCGAGGGAGGCGGAAAGAGAAACAGAAGTAGCAAAGAGGAAGAGAAGCAAAAAAGAAAAAAAAAGAGAGGAGAGTAGAGGCGACGGCGGAAAAAGGAGGAAGAAGAAGGAGAGCCGGACGAAGTAGGGATACTAGAGGAATAAGAAGAAGAGGAATAGAGGGAGCCGTGGTCGAATCGAACGAGTATAATTTTAAGCGGAGTTCTTTCAGCTCGAGAGAGTTAACCGGTCTGGTATTCTCCTGCCTGAATTATCGTTGACCTCCAACACGGTCTTACAAGGCACTCTCCTCCGAATACAGGGTTTCTCCGTGTGGGCCCATCCCCTGGACCCCCCCGACAGCCCAGGGCCAGGACCGAGCGCGCCGCGTTCCGACAATGTTGCACCGCATAAATTGATACCCGGGCCCAGGAGTTCCTGTGTTACCGGCGAGCATCGACATACGCGCATGCACCGGTGCGGTGCGGTGCGGTGCCGGTCCCGGGGCCCGAATAAACCGGTGGGGGGACGCGACGCCGGCGTGCCGTTCGCCGTTTTACCCGGACAGTGGACACCGGATACTCTCTTCCCCTGTCACCGAACACTAAAACGGCACGCCCGCGGCAATAAAACTCGGTCCACTTTCACGTTCGTTTATCTTCCGCGGCTGATCTCCGCTCGAAAGCGCGGTGAAACGTATTAATTACCCCTTTCCCGAATAACTCTTGCCTGTGGTCCACCGTTTCTCACGCGGCAATCGTCACGACACGGATTCGTAGAGAAAGAGAGAGAGAGAGAGAGAGAGAGGAGGAGGAGGAGGANGTCCACCGTTTCTCACGCGGCAATCGTCACGACACGGATTCGTAGAGAAAAAGAGAGAGAGAGAGAGGAGGAGGAGGAGGGGGAGAAAGAAAAAAGAAGGTAATCGACGGAGGGACGGCGGAACGGTTCTCTCGGTATCTACTATCTTTCCGTGCGAGAAAGCTCTCAGGAAAGTCGTCCCGATCTCGATCGCGGGAGTTTCGAGAATTGGAAATTAGCCGTGGATTTCCGCGACATTTGCATAACGCGACGCGGGGACGTGGTAGCGTACGTGCGCGCCGCGACGGTGTAACCGGTAAATTGGTGCGAGCGTCGGAGAGGAGGAGGCGTAATCCGCGGCGAGAAGCGCGCGGAGCGCAACGGTGTGCACCTACTCGTCGTGTCCAATGCCACTAATCGATTTTGCCGGGGCGAAAGCGTGCCTCCGCGCTACGTCTAATTGGTAATTAAGCTTAGGTTTACGGCTACCTCGAAAGAGGCACGGCGCGGCGGCGGTACCGCGGCGCGGCGCGGCGCGCGGCGACACGACGGAACGGCACGAGGAAAGCAGAAAAAGCGAGCGCGGGGGCCACGAACGGCGGAAGAAGAGGAAGAAGAGGGCGAACGACGGTGGCCAGAAAAACGAGCAAACGGCGAGAGAATGAAAGAAGGTGNCGAGGAAAGCAGAAAAAGCGAGCGCGGGGGCCACGAACGGCGGAAGAAGAAGAAGAAGAGGGCGAACGACGGTGGCCAGAAAAACGAGCAAACGGCGAGAGAATGAAAGAAGGTGGAGAGAGATTCCTCGGCGCGCGGGCTTCCTCGGTCGGACGCCGCAAAAAAGAGGTGTCTCCTACGACGTTCGAGTTAACTGCCGGATAATGCGAACCCGTTTAATTACGTCATGCCACGTCACTCCGCGCGCGCGGAAATCGTAGAACGGCGACGACCAGACGGAATGACGAACGCGTTCTCATCGGCTCGGGCCCCGCGACAGACGTAGACGTCATCGAATCCTATACGTTACTCCCGTTCCCGGTAGCCTAATCCCCGGTAGACGAGCTCTCCTAATCGGATTGGCTCATCTCGCCCGATTCATCCCATCAAAACAGACCGAACCGATCTCCTCGCTGTGACCAGAGGCAAAATTCTCGGTTCGTTCGTTAATCGTAGCCCCAGAAGTTCTTTCTACCGCGTCTAGACTCTCTTATTTAATTAAGGAGGTTCATCCGGTTAAGGAATTAACAGATAGATCTCCAAAAAAAATTTGATAGTCTATAACAGTATACCAGGATACCTCAAACAAATTTTTAAGTCATTTGGATACCTTAATGATGAGATATTAATATACCCGAGTCGAGAAAGTAATTATGGTTTCGAAACCTTTCGTCACCACAATTGTGCCCATAATTATGAAAATGGTCTAAGTCAAAATTATTTAGAAAATGAGTTTATTAGTTATTTCACACTATATTCATAATGTGGTGTGAAATAACTGAGAAACTCATTTTCTAAATAATTTTGACTTAGACCACTTTCATAATTATGGGCACAATTGTCAAATGTATTTTGACGTGCACGGCTTCAAGAAGGAACGACGGAAGAGATCGTTACGTCTCGCGATACCGATTCCGTTTGGATCTATGTTCATGCGCCCGTCTTCCGTCGTCCGTCTTCCGTCTATTGTGGACGACGCTTTACAGACGACCCTATGGCTTGCCTACTCTATCTATAATACCTCTATGGTATGAACGCCTAATCACAGAGAGATAAAAAGAAAGAGGGTCACGATCGCACGAGCGGACAGGTGCGCCTCGAATCTCGGGTACGTGTACCGCCTACGGTGCCGGATTATGAACGATACCGCTGAAAACGACGGAGATCGAGTTCTGGACGATCGGTTGCGTGATCGCGATCGGGAAAGGCGAATTCGCTGCCCGGAGAGTTCGTCGCGAGGAGTAGGAAGGCGTTTCCGGTGAAATAAATTTGCCCTCACGCGAAACGAGTCGCCCCCCTCTCTCTATCTCTCTTTCTCTCTTCACCCTCTCGTACACTTCGGAATCATTACGGTAAAGTGGCACGTACAATGGCCCTTTGAATAAACATAAGACGATTTAGAACTATAAAAGTAACGAGAGACCGACTGCTACATTGTCTGCTCTATGCTTATTACGTTAATAAGCGTTCGGTCGAGTAAAATTTTATTCAAATGAACAAGTTCTCTCTAGAGTCTCTAATAGCGCGATGCAAACGAGCGTTTAATTGCGTTCGTTAGAAGGGCGCGCTTTTCTGGCACAATGGCGAAGTCAAACAATCGTTTCCCGGACAAATTAAACGGGGAGAGGAGGAGGAGGAGGAAGAGGAGGGTACGGCCTCCGGGAACTGTGGGATTCTCGCGCGCGCGGCTCGCGATGCACAATCGGTAATGCATGCAATTTTTTCGCGTGTCCGCTTTGACGCGTCGCGCGTGCTTTCTTCCGCGCGATCAATCGCCGCCTTACGAGCCAAAGAAAGGGACTTAATCGTAAAGGATTCATTAAACGCGTCTCGGTGCGTACCGCTTTGTGCCCGGGCTCTATCCGTTGATCGTCATTCAGCTCGTGTAGCCCGGCGACGATGAAAAGTTATCGAGGCGCTTCGTCATGCAGCCGCGGTCCTGGCATCGCGCCGCCGCCGCCGCGGTTTCGTTCGCCGACTGTCAATCGACCAATACGAACGACCTATCGGTTGTCGTGTGTCAATCATCCGATCTATAGTCGTCGCGCGTCGTAACTGCCACCCCTCCGTCGCGATTGACCCGTTCCCATCATGCAAAAGAATGACTCCATCGTCCGACAGTTCTTCCCGGTCTCACTGCAGTTCTAGCTCGATTTGTCATTCGACGCGGTTTTAATTCCGATCAGAATTGAAACGTGAGATGCGGCAATTAAATTCCAATTGGCTCGGAGAAAAAGAGATCGGTGTCTATCTACGGCCGCGATCGGTTAGCGATAGGCCTGAGTAAAAAACGAGATCTATTCGGTGAAATTAAGCGTGTCGCACGAGTTTTTGGGTTTCTGATTCTGTCAATCATCCGATTTAT
Source organism: Ceratina japonica (assembly GCA_019453355.1). Classification (NCBI taxonomy): domain Eukaryota; kingdom Metazoa; phylum Arthropoda; class Insecta; order Hymenoptera; family Apidae; genus Ceratina; species Ceratina japonica. Next base: position 8,902 of record SMSR01011664.1, on the reverse strand, counting down.
AGTCGCCGCGCGTCGTAACTGCCACCCCTCCGTCGCGATTGACCCGTTCCCATCATGCAAAAGAATGACTCCATCGTCCGACAGTTCTTCCCGGTCTCACTGCAGTTCTAGCTCGATTTGTCATTCGACGCCGTTTTAATTCCGATTAGAATTGAAACGTGAGATGCGGCAATTAAATTCCAATTGGCTCGGAGAAAAAGAGATCGGTTGTCTACCTACGGCCGCGATCGGTTAGCGATAGGGCCGAGCGAAAAACGAGATCTATTCGGTGAAATTGAGCGTGTCGCACGAGTTTCTGGGAGCGCGGGACTGACGTCCGAGCCGAACGGGATTAAAAGCTTTCCCTTCTCGCGGTAATTAACGCCGGGGGTTTATTCAAATCGCGATCCCGAAAACGATACCGGCGGATCTGCACGCGTAAGTATACTTACACACTCGGACGAGAGGCGGATTCGTCGCCGAGTTTCTCGCGGCTTTCGCTCGTAATTAACGTGACCGGCTGGTTCCGTTAATTCGGCAAGCTCGTGGCTCGCCGAACACCGCGGAGGGGGGCAAAGTTTTGTTTAAAAGAAAAAACCAATAGAGAGAAAGAGAGAGAGAGGGAGAGAGAGAGAGAGGGAATTATTTCGTGGAACGGTGTATCGATACGCCAGATCTCACCCTCCAGTTGACCATCGTGAGACGCTAGCCGCATAAATTAATTACCGAGCCGGATTTCGCCGAGTAACTTCGTGATTAGAGAATCGCGCCGGTTTAATCAGTCCTTGCGGACTTAACCCTTCTCTATTGTGCCTCCGGTACCGTGTGACTCAGCGCCGCTTTCAATTCATGCCCTTTTCCTTCCGTCCTCGTCCGTCGTTCCATTTCGTTATCACGTCTCGACGCGATTCAACGTCTCTGCTATCAGGAATTTTTACGAAGACCGGCTCTCCCGAATCGCACGATTTCTCACGAGGTCAGGGGGAGGAATCTAGCCGCGGACAGGCGGAATGAAAAGGATAAGAAGAGACGCGGGTCCCTGCCTCCGCCTCCGCCTCCGCCGCGCGCGGTCCCGGAGGTTTTACATTCCGCGAGGATTTATCGTAGGAAAGAACGTGTTCGCCGGTGTAGAAGCAGCGTCATGAAGGGGACCGTGATCTGACTACATCTCTTATACGTGCCGTATATCAGCGCGCCGGCAGGCAAGAAGGCCGCGAGTGAGTTCTACGTCCCGGCGGAGACGACTATGATACGTACAATTGTATACACTACCGTCGACGACTATTCGCCGCGACGGAACAACGAACGTTCGTTCGACGCGAGATTGTTTAACTAAATCGGACGAGGAATTCTCGTGAAGCACGGACGGAGTCGAGGAGGGATTCGGTGGTGGTTCCCGGAGCACCGAAAAGGGAGAGAAGCGCGGTGAAAAGAACGGAACGCGCGGAGAGAGATTTTCGTATTATTTCTGGGAATTCTTGGGGCGATCGTCCTAGCGATACCGGGGGCCGAGGACTCTCGGTGCCCTTTTTCCTTCCATCTTGGTCGGTGGATCCGAGATGGACAAGGGAGAAAAACGAGGAAGGAGGAACCGGGCGGAGAAGACGGGTTCGGTGTAATCGAGATGACTCGTGGCTCTCTCGTACGCGAGAGCCTGACGAGACTTCGCCAACAGCCGTTCCTTTCTTCCACGGCGAGTTTCTTAAAAGGCTGGCTGCCCGGCCGTGGCTTGGGTTTCTTGCGTTTTCGACGGTACGGCGCGCGGCGCTTCGGAAACCGTACGCAGCTTTTTAACCGGCCGACGGGAAAGGAGCGATTAAACATCGATCGACGCTCGCCTCGATCTCCCCGATCGGCCCCCATTTGCATCGTCGCCGAAACGTCACACAGCCGATCGCTTAATTATTAACGAGGTTACATATGTAGCAAGTCAAATGCAAGTTACAGAAAAGGGAAGCTTGCTTGACTAGCGTACATGTTAATAACGGAGGTTATCTACTGCTGAAAGATGCACATTTCGTTTATTGTGTTTATATATTTCTCGATTCATAGTCACCCAATCTACCTAAAATTTTAAAGTGGCTCCAGCGTTTGGTGTCGTATCAAGCCGGGGTTCCAATTAAGATTTAGAGTTTTTTGCTAGTTGAATGCTCTTGACATAAATATATATTGTTGTACATGATTCAAATGTACATAACTCGCAAAAAAATGTCACCGATAATAAAAAGTAAAAAAGCACAAAGATGGTAAAATGTAACATGTCAAACTTTGACTGCTATTTACTCATCAAAATGCGCGATTACCTATATTTATTTTGATACTAGCAGAATCCTTGTCTCAAATTTTATAAGTATGTAGTTTTTTACTCAAATCTATAATTTTATTACTAAGAACAAGCAATTTATCTTACATTTCCCATATAACTTTATGTTAAAAATGAACATTTTGTAATGTACTTTTCTCACCAATTTATATGGTGACCTCCCGATTTTTTTATGGTTAAAATTTTTTTGAGGTATCCTGATATACTGTTATAGACTATCAAATTTCTTTTTGGAGATCTATCTGTTAATTCCTTAACCGGATGAACCTCCTTAACTCGTCGTTCTCGTCGATTTAGCGCGAGTCTTGTTTTATTCACCAGCAATTTTGACCGATCGGTCACGACGCCGGCATCGAATCGTTCGATGCGCCCCGACAAAAGCTACCCTCGAGGTTGGCTAGTGTGCGCGGGCCAGGTGCACGATTAGAATTGAAATCGAAAGGGAAGAACTATCGCCTCCGGAAATGCATCTGTATTCGAAACGGTTCGTTTTCTTCGAAGCGATGAAAGGGACCGGTGTCCGGGCAAATTACACGGATTTCGAGATCCGGTCCGAGGGAAAGGAGAGAGGCCGCTCTCGGTTCTGTTTTAAATAAAAATTCAAATTCGGTCGCGCGAGAGAGTTTCGGCCGGGAGATCGGAAATAACGGCCGATCGGGCTTTATACACATGTTGCAATTGTCGGGGAGAAAGGTCGGGCGTCGCGGAGGACCGGGAGTGGTTTATCGCGGACCCTCGTCTGCTCTTCCGTTCGGAGTAGCAATAATTAGGCGTAGTCTTTCGAGGGTGCGGCGATCCGCGCGCACGATACTCCTGTCAGCGGCCGAACAAACTGGCCTACGTAGAAACTGGGCCTTACCCGCGCTCGCGGTGGACTTTCGAGACAAACGGCCGATAGGCAATTAATCTCGTCCCTCTCTTCATTCCCCGGTCCGCGCCCCGTACCAGAAAAGAAAAAGGCTCGCACGCGAGACGGATGAAAAATTCCGCGCGCGGTATCGCCGTCCGTATACACCGTCCAATTTGAGAGCGATATCTTAACCCGTCCGGCGGCAATAAATAATGCCGGTTGCTGGAACTTCTGGACACGCGGATTAACGCCGAGAGAGCCCTCGTTCTATCGCGATTAACCCTTTCCCCTTTTCGCGACGCGCCCGTTTTCGCGCGCCCATCTTCATCGCGATCGAGAAAACCGATTTGCCCACTCGTTAGCCCCGACGAATTCCCACCGCGATCTCAGTCCTCCTCGTTAACCTCTCATAACTGTGATTCCGTTTCTAATTCTGTATGAACCATAGAGGTATTATAGATAGAGTAGGCAAGCCTGGCCGGAAAGCAGCTCCCCTTTTCTATAACTCGCATTTGACTTGCTATCTAACCAGATGAACCTCCTTAATTGTTTCGGCCGGGATTACAGAGCAGTCGACGAATTCGCAGGATTTCCGGCTCGGTCCGCGATACCCAAGCACCCGAAATTGCTGTTTGTTTAACGGACCGACGCCGTTACACGGGGATCCGAGACTAACGAGCTACGACCTTTGAGATTATTGTTCCCTCCCCTCGTTTCTCGCCTTTCATCCCCTCCCGGCCTGGTCGTTTCTTGCGCTTTCCGTCTTAACGGAGTCGCGGCACGCATACGTCGCCGTAACCGAGACTTTTCCCTGCCGATCTTAATCTCCCGTAGGAATTCGAGAACGGTCGCGGTAGCGGTCGCCGTTAACGGCACTCGCCAGGAACGATGATCCGTCCGATACCTCGCGAACGACACACCGACATTGTGTTATTATCACAAAGAGACGGGGAGCAGCAGCAGCTCGACGAGTCTAATAGATAAAATGATTTCGTTGAAGAAGAGCCGGGCAATTTGTTTTCCGTTTCGCGGCGAGGCGCTCGCGGCGTGAAAATCGAGGGACGGGTGCGCGGCGGAAGGACACGAAACGCGGTCGGTCACGCGAAACGATCCCGGGGTCCCGAAGAAACTGCTCGTACCGGGCAGAAAACCGGAGATGTGTGTCCGCGATCGCGAAACACCGGCCGGGAGAGAGAAAGAGAGAGAGAGAGAGAGAGAGAGAGAGAGAGAGAGTCGGCCGGCGTATACACACGAAGGCCGTGAGTAATAGTAATAGCTTTTAAATTGTCCCTCGCTTTAATGGCAAATAATATCCGCGCTGTTTCGCCATCCCTTTTTTCCCTTTCCCGTTTCAGCTCCTTCTTCACGGCGACTTCTCTTCGCGCGGTCGAAACAGTCCGCAGAACGTCTCTCTCTCTCTCTTTCTTTCTTTCTTTTCTTCTCTCTTTANGAGAGAGAGAGAGAGAGTCGGCCGGCGTATACACACGAAGGCCGTGAGTAATAGTAATAGCTTTTAAATTGTCCCTCGCTTTAATGGCAAATAATATCCGCGCTGTTTCGCCATCCCTTTTTTCCCTTTCCCGTTTCAGCTCCTTCTTCACGGCGACTTCTCTTCGCGCGGTCGAAACAGTCCGCAGAACGTCTCTCTCTCTCTCTTTCTTTCTTTCTTTTCTTCTCTCTTTATCTCTCTCTCTCGGTCGTCGAACACGACCGGACACGGCCAGAACACGCACCCGAACGTCGCTATAAGCGCGAGATTGTTCGCGCGGCGGAGGCACCACGGTTTTTGCGAATTTCGTCGCGACGGCGCTGGAACCGCGGCAGGATGCGACTTTTATCTGACTTCCGAGCAAAAACCGCGTTAACGCACTCCGCCGTTTCGGTGCCCTCCGCGCCGTTATAAATAACCGCGAGCGGAAAGAACCAGGCCGCTTACGCTCCCTGGCTTCGGGCAATTTGTTTGCCCCCGAGGGTTTTCGCGAACTTCGGGACACGGCAGCCCTATCTGGGAACATTAAGAGACCGTGTCGAACGCGCCAGGAACCAGGACCAGCGACGACGACCGAAGAAGACCCAGCGGCTATTAACCCTATCGACCGACGGTCTCACGATTCTAACTTCATCTCCCAACGACAGCTCGAATCGTTCACATATATTGAAACCGACGAAATTTCTTCCTCTTCACGAGTTCGGTTGGGGTGCAGGATCTGGTCTCCTGATCAAACGAGGATGTGGGGCGTAAAGACAAAATGAATTTTAATTTTCTTAAGGGAGTACTATCGGTACGCCTTGAGTCAAGTGCGTGTTTAGTCGTTTTTGGCTCCCGACGTACTTTGATAGTGAGATCAATTCACGAATGAACCAGGGCGGATATTGCGACATTCGAGTTGGTACAGAAGGTACAAAGGACGTATTTTGCATATACATCGACCATAAATCTCCGTCCCGAATCACTGATATTATAGAAAGATTTAGAAACCGCTTCTGTGCAACGTTTTTCTGCGCAATTAAGACGGAACAATTCGGCAAAGAAAATAAATAGAAAAAACCGTTGGTATCGTTGCTCGCTGACGTAAGTACATACCGGGGAGAGGTCCGGCTCATGCGAATCGAGCATTAGGCAGCGTGTCCCGAGGAGGAGGACGTCGCGGATCGCCGCGTTTCTTGCGCGAGCTGCCCGCGAGCGGCCGCGCGCTTAAACATTTTCTTGCGCGCATCACGCCGCCGCCGCCGCGCAGTTATTCCCGTAGAACGGCGGAAACCTTTAGCCGCGTTTCACGCGAGTTTACAGATTGCGCCATTAGTCAGTAAATCTCGCGGATCGAATCGACGCGACGCGATAAAGGAATCGCTCCTAACCGTTGCACCTCCTTCACGTGATCCGGAATTCGCGTGGGCACTCATTGTTCAGCTTCGAGCGCAGGTATATCCGGGCGGCCAAGTTTGTCCAGGAGGACAGAGAGGAAAGGCGTATGGAAATTCGTTCGCCCTCGAGCGTATCCGCGTCCCATTGTATAGTATAAAGAAGCTCTCGTTATATTAGGACCTTGAAGTTCTCGCTGTTTCTTTTACAAAATAAAAGCTTTATTTAAATTATAAGGAACAAAAACATTTGATTCAAAGACTCATCTACTTGTAACGTTTTTCCAAGTTCTGCTAGCATCTGACATCGGTTTTGATCGAGTAATTCCTCCAACTTTTCGGCTACAAATTTTTTCGCTGCGCCAGAACGTTCTTTATCCTCAAGTTCAAAATCATTATTTTTGAAGCGTCGAAACCAGTCTCTGCATGTCGTATCCGACAAAACATTCTCACCATAAGTCTCAACAAGAATTCTATGTGCTTCAGCTGCAGATTTCTTTCGAATAAAGTAGTGCAATAAAATTCCCCGCAAGTATACTTTATTTGGCACAAAAATAGACATTTTCAGAACTAAGAAAAAATTACTTTATTCCACGAACGGGGTACTGCTACTACCATATTTAAAGAAACAGCAAGTACTAATCAAACTGCAAGCACTTTAGAAGCAGAAGTGGTCGTCGATCGGTTCCCGTCGCGTCGGCAACGGACAATGTATATAACATGTAGAGTCTGCGAGTCATCTGATATCTTTGAAAACTGGACTGGACGTTTGCACCGGTTATTGACCAGCGTCAGGTGTATGCGACGATGACGCGAGAGGGGGACGAGCGGCGAGATCCGAATCGGGCGTTAATAAAAGCTGGGAACAGGTGCGGAACCTCCGTGCGGAGGCGTCGTAAAAGGCTTGGGAAAAAGAAATACACGTGTGTATATATATATATATATACATATATGTATATACCCGGCGATAGAATAGAGAGGCGGATAGAGAGGTAGGCAGCGAGCGAGAAACAAGAGGGAAGATAGGGACTCCCGTGGCGAGCGATGGTAAAATACGAGCGGGGCCCGGTGAACCCATCTGAATGGCCCGGCTTCTTCTTCTTCTTCACCCTGGACGCGGCGTGACGCGCCAAAAGTTGAGCCGCGAGCCACGAGCGGGTTCCACGCGCGTGCTTAACATCGCCGCGCGTACACCTTGAACTTCGGGACGGGCCGCGAGTGTGCGTGGTGCACACGCGAGAAACGTACGCACAAAAGGGTACGACCGGTTCGCGGCCCCTTAATGACTCGTAATCACGGAACGCTGATGTCCCTGAGTTATGACGCGGCTGCCCCGGCAGGGACGCGCTCGAACCTACGAGAGGAGGAACAACGGTTACGTAACGTCTAAGAGGGGTCGTTCCATCCCTCGCAGGGTCGCTCCCGTTCGCCACGAGTCTGCTCCGTATTCCGATCCTTTGAGACATGTGATAGTTCTATCGTTAACCCCTTCATTTACTGTTTAGATCAGGGAACTTTGAGCCTCATCTATTTTCAGGACGTTTCCTTGCGATTTTTATAATTGTGGTAAACTTTGGAGATTTTTGTTGATTTGTTAATTCGTGATACCCACGTTTTCTATAAAATTTATGTTTTCTTTTCTTACCATTTTTCTAATTTATTCTTAATTGTTGATTATTGTGTAGATTTCTACAGTGACGTCCATAAATATTCGGACACATTTCAAGACGGAATAAGTTATATGTGTACGCATATTTATGGACGTCACTGTATGTTTTCTTTACGTGTCAGTTTTCTATAATTGTTGGTTATCGTATAGATTTATATATTGACTCTCATAAAGGACTTGTATCCGTAAATAAAGAATTATTATTGTAATTGTTAAAATTATGATCACGAGTTTGATTCATGACATTTCTCTAATTTCTATAATTGTTGGTTATTGTATAGATTTATATATTGACTCCAATAAACGACTTATGTCCGTAAATAAAGAATTATTATTATAATTATTAAAATTATGATCACGAATTTGATTCATGACATTCATGTTTGATATAAAATTATGATCACGAGTTAGACTAATTAAAGTATGGCAAGGGGTTAATTTATAGACGATGCAATTTCGTTTTTGATATTCTATTTTGAATAGATCTGTCATATTATGCACCACCATAATTTTTCTATAAAAGTCTACTGAGTCTACTGAGTCTATTGATCGTGAAGTGGTTCGTAGCATTCGCGCCTCGGAGAAAACGAACCATTATCCAGACTCTATCGAAATTAACGGAATCAACGGTATTCGTCTCTGTCAGAGTCGCTTTAAGAAGCGTTCCCTTTTCTCCCGCTGCTCCTTTTTCCGTCCGCTACCTCTGGCAACCACCGCGCCGGTTGCTCGCCACCCTGCCCACGCGTGCCTCAAAGAGAGCTCACTAATGACTCCACCGTTTATGAATACGGATTATTCGAACGAGGTCGGGACAACGATAAAGGATTATCGCGAGGAGGCGTCCTTTTGTACGGCCGTTGCAAGACGAGCATGCACCACATACAAAAACAGCCCCGTCAGGGTCAGCCTGCTTCACCTATTATTCCTAGCACCTCCTGCTCTCCTTCTGAATCGCCGCGGGTGAACCGGCGGTGTCGACGACCCCGACGTTCAATTCCACTTCGCCGAGACCGAATTCCCGATCGTATCAACGATCGTTAAACGCTCTAACGAAATTTCCTCGATTCGTCGACGTAATTGTTACCAGGAGCCGGGTTTAGATTCGCGGTAGCGATCGACGTCGCTCGAGGAGGATCGATTTATGGATCCGGATCGATCGAAAGAGGTCGGGTCAGTGGAGGAAGGCTCGAGGCGGTCGGAGTCGTCGGTCGTTTTTGCG
>SMSR01011658.1:0-10208 GCA_019453355.1 Ceratina japonica | reverse complement strand
TATATTCCCAATCGACCTTCGAATCACGTTACAATAATATTTGCGTAAACCGCAGCAAATCGAACTGAAGAAAATATATTTTCTTTACATATTTCTAATTGCAGTACAATTCCAGGAAAATTTCATAGCTAATTAAATCCAAATGAATTTTTTTCTCTTGTCACGTATTAAGTTTCCAGTAAATGTGTTCTATAAAATGAACAGTTGACTCGTAGTTCACCGCAATCAAAATTCAATTGTGCTCGATCAACCGTGAGTCAGGAGAATGCGCCGCAGAGAATTTTNAATCGTACAATGAATTTTTGATGAAATTTTATATAAAATCGTAATATAATATACGAATCAATATCAATATTGTAATCGAATATACTAATCGTACAATAAATTTTTGATGAAATAATATAATATAAAATAATGAATTTACTGAATGTAAACTAATCGTACAATACATTTTTGATGAAATTTTATATAAAATCGTAATATAATATACGAATCAATATATCAATATCGTAATCGAATGTACTAATCGTACAATAAATTTTTGATGAAATAATATAATGTAAAATAATCAATTTATTGAATATAAACTAATCGTACAATGAATTTTTGATGAAATTTTATATAAAATCGTAATATAATATACGAATCAATATCAATATTGTAATCGAATATACTAATCGTACAATAAATTTTTGATGAAATAATATAATATAAAATAATGAATTTACTGAATGTAAACTAATCGTACAATACATTTTTGATGAAATTTTATATAAAATCGTAATATAATATACGAATCAATATATCAATATCGTAATCGAATGTACTAATCGTACAATAAATTTTTGATGAAATAATATAATGTAAAATAATCAATTTATTGAATATAAACTAATCGTACAATGAATTTTTGATGAAATTTTATATAAAATCGTAATATAATATACGAATCAATATCAATATTGTAATCGAATATACTAATCGTACAATAAATTTTTGATGAAATAATATAATATAAAATAATGAATTTACTGAATGTAAACTAATCGTACAATACATTTTTGATGAAATTTTATATAAAATCGTAATATAATATACGAATCAATATATCAATATCGTAATCGAATGTACTAATCGTACAATAAATTTTTGATGAAATAATATAATGTAAAATAATCAATTTATTGAATATAAACTAATCGTACAATGAATTTTTGATGAAATTTTATATAAAATCGTAATATAATATACGAATCAATATCAATATTGTAATCGAATATACTAATCGTACAATAAATTTTTGATGAAATAATATAATATAAAATAATGAATTTACTGAATGTAAACTAATCGTACAATACATTTTTGATGAAATTTTATATAAAATCGTAATATAATATACGAATCAATATATCAATATCGTAATCGAATGTACTAATCGTACAATAAATTTTTGATGAAATAATATAATGTAAAATAATCAATTTATTGAATATAAACTAATCGTACAATGAATTTTTGATGAAATTTTATATAAAATCGTAATATAATATACGAATCAATATCAATATTGTAATCGAATATACTAATCGTACAATAAATTTTTGATGAAATAATATAATATAAAATAATGAATTTACTGAATGTAAACTAATCGTACAATACATTTTTGATGAAATTTTATATAAAATCGTAATATAATATACGAATCAATATATCAATATCGTAATCGAATGTACTAATCGTACAATAAATTTTTGATGAAATAATATAATGTAAAATAATCAATTTATTGAATATAAACTAATCGTACAATGAATTTTTGATGAAATTTTATATAAAATCGTAATATAATATACGAATCAATATCAATATTGTAATCGAATATACTAATCGTACAATAAATTTTTGATGAAATAATATAATATAAAATAATGAATTTACTGAATGTAAACTAATCGTACAATACATTTTTGATGAAATTTTATATAAAATCGTAATATAATATACGAATCAATATATCAATATCGTAATCGAATGTACTAATCGTACAATAAATTTTTGATGAAATAATATAATGTAAAATAATCAATTTATTGAATATAAACTAATCGTACAATGAATTTTTGATGAAATTTTATATAAAATCGTAATATAATATACGAATCAATATCAATATTGTAATCGAATATACTAATCGTACAATAAATTTTTGATGAAATAATATAATATAAAATAATGAATTTACTGAATGTAAACTAATCGTACAATACATTTTTGATGAAATTTTATATAAAATCGTAATATAATATACGAATCAATATATCAATATCGTAATCGAATGTACTAATCGTACAATAAATTTTTGATGAAATAATATAATGTAAAATAATCAATTTATTGAATATAAACTAATCGTACAATGAATTTTTGATGAAATTTTATATAAAATCGTAATATAATATACGAATCAATATCAATATTGTAATCGAATATACTAATCGTACAATAAATTTTTGATGAAATAATATAATATAAAATAATGAATTTACTGAATGTAAACTAATCGTACAATACATTTTTGATGAAATTTTATATAAAATCGTAATATAATATACGAATCAATATATCAATATCGTAATCGAATGTACTAATCGTACAATAAATTTTTGATGAAATAATATAATGTAAAATAATCAATTTATTGAATATAAACTAATCGTACAATGAATTTTTGATGAAATTTTATATAAAATCGTAATATAATATACGAATCAATATCAATATTGTAATCGAATATACTAATCGTACAATAAATTTTTGATGAAATAATATAATATAAAATAATGAATTTACTGAATGTAAACTAATCGTACAATACATTTTTGATGAAATTTTATATAAAATCGTAATATAATATACGAATCAATATATCAATATCGTAATCGAATGTACTAATCGTACAATAAATTTTTGATGAAATAATATAATGTAAAATAATCAATTTATTGAATATAAACTAATCGTACAATGAATTTTTGATGAAATTTTATATAAAATCGTAATATAATATACGAATCAATATCAATATTGTAATCGAATATACTAATCGTACAATAAATTTTTGATGAAATAATATAATATAAAATAATGAATTTACTGAATGTAAACTAATCGTACAATACATTTTTGATGAAATTTTATATAAAATCGTAATATAATATACGAATCAATATATCAATATCGTAATCGAATGTACTAATCGTACAATAAATTTTTGATGAAATAATATAATGTAAAATAATCAATTTATTGAATATAAACTAATCGTACAATGAATTTTTGATGAAATTTTATATAAAATCGTAATATAATATACGAATCAATATCAATATTGTAATCGAATATACTAATCGTACAATAAATTTTTGATGAAATAATATAATATAAAATAATGAATTTACTGAATGTAAACTAATCGTACAATACATTTTTGATGAAATTTTATATAAAATCGTAATATAATATACGAATCAATATATCAATATCGTAATCGAATGTACTAATCGTACAATAAATTTTTGATGAAATAATATAATGTAAAATAATCAATTTATTGAATATAAACTAATCGTACAATGAATTTTTGATGAAATTTTATATAAAATCGTAATATAATATACGAATCAATATCAATATTGTAATCGAATATACTAATCGTACAATAAATTTTTGATGAAATAATATAATATAAAATAATGAATTTACTGAATGTAAACTAATCGTACAATACATTTTTGATGAAATTTTATATAAAATCGTAATATAATATACGAATCAATATATCAATATCGTAATCGAATGTACTAATCGTACAATAAATTTTTGATGAAATAATATAATGTAAAATAATCAATTTATTGAATATAAACTAATCGTACAATGAATTTTTGATGAAATTTTATATAAAATCGTAATATAATATACGAATCAATATCAATATTGTAATCGAATATACTAATCGTACAATAAATTTTTGATGAAATAATATAATATAAAATAATGAATTTACTGAATGTAAACTAATCGTACAATACATTTTTGATGAAATTTTATATAAAATCGTAATATAATATACGAATCAATATATCAATATCGTAATCGAATGTACTAATCGTACAATAAATTTTTGATGAAATAATATAATGTAAAATAATCAATTTATTGAATATAAACTAATCGTACAATGAATTTTTGATGAAATTTTATATAAAATCGTAATATAATATACGAATCAATATCAATATTGTAATCGAATATACTAATCGTACAATAAATTTTTGATGAAATAATATAATATAAAATAATGAATTTACTGAATGTAAACTAATCGTACAATACATTTTTGATGAAATTTTATATAAAATCGTAATATAATATACGAATCAATATATCAATATCGTAATCGAATGTACTAATCGTACAATAAATTTTTGATGAAATAATATAATGTAAAATAATCAATTTATTGAATATAAACTAATCGTACAATGAATTTTTGATGAAATTTTATATAAAATCGTAATATAATATACGAATCAATATCAATATTGTAATCGAATATACTAATCGTACAATAAATTTTTGATGAAATAATATAATATAAAATAATGAATTTACTGAATGTAAACTAATCGTACAATACATTTTTGATGAAATTTTATATAAAATCGTAATATAATATACGAATCAATATATCAATATCGTAATCGAATGTACTAATCGTACAATAAATTTTTGATGAAATAATATAATGTAAAATAATCAATTTATTGAATATAAACTAATCGTACAATGAATTTTTGATGAAATTTTATATAAAATCGTAATATAATATACGAATCAATATCAATATTGTAATCGAATATACTAATCGTACAATAAATTTTTGATGAAATAATATAATATAAAATAATGAATTTACTGAATGTAAACTAATCGTACAATACATTTTTGATGAAATTTTATATAAAATCGTAATATAATATACGAATCAATATATCAATATCGTAATCGAATGTACTAATCGTACAATAAATTTTTGATGAAATAATATAATGTAAAATAATCAATTTATTGAATATAAACTAATCGTACAATGAATTTTTGATGAAATTTTATATAAAATCGTAATATAATATACGAATCAATATCAATATTGTAATCGAATATACTAATCGTACAATAAATTTTTGATGAAATAATATAATATAAAATAATGAATTTACTGAATGTAAACTAATCGTACAATACATTTTTGATGAAATTTTATATAAAATCGTAATATAATATACGAATCAATATATCAATATCGTAATCGAATGTACTAATCGTACAATAAATTTTTGATGAAATAATATAATGTAAAATAATCAATTTATTGAATATAAACTAATCGTACAATGAATTTTTGATGAAATTTTATATAAAATCGTAATATAATATACGAATCAATATCAATATTGTAATCGAATATACTAATCGTACAATAAATTTTTGATGAAATAATATAATATAAAATAATGAATTTACTGAATGTAAACTAATCGTACAATACATTTTTGATGAAATTTTATATAAAATCGTAATATAATATACGAATCAATATATCAATATCGTAATCGAATGTACTAATCGTACAATAAATTTTTGATGAAATAATATAATGTAAAATAATCAATTTATTGAATATAAACTAATCGTACAATGAATTTTTGATGAAATTTTATATAAAATCGTAATATAATATACGAATCAATATCAATATTGTAATCGAATATACTAATCGTACAATAAATTTTTGATGAAATAATATAATATAAAATAATGAATTTACTGAATGTAAACTAATCGTACAATACATTTTTGATGAAATTTTATATAAAATCGTAATATAATATACGAATCAATATATCAATATCGTAATCGAATGTACTAATCGTACAATAAATTTTTGATGAAATAATATAATGTAAAATAATCAATTTATTGAATATAAACTAATCGTACAATGAATTTTTGATGAAATTTTATATAAAATCGTAATATAATATACGAATCAATATCAATATTGTAATCGAATATACTAATCGTACAATAAATTTTTGATGAAATAATATAATATAAAATAATGAATTTACTGAATGTAAACTAATCGTACAATACATTTTTGATGAAATTTTATATAAAATCGTAATATAATATACGAATCAATATATCAATATCGTAATCGAATGTACTAATCGTACAATAAATTTTTGATGAAATAATATAATGTAAAATAATCAATTTATTGAATATAAACTAATCGTACAATGAATTTTTGATGAAATTTTATATAAAATCGTAATATAATATACGAATCAATATCAATATTGTAATCGAATATACTAATCGTACAATAAATTTTTGATGAAATAATATAATATAAAATAATGAATTTACTGAATGTAAACTAATCGTACAATACATTTTTGATGAAATTTTATATAAAATCGTAATATAATATACGAATCAATATATCAATATCGTAATCGAATGTACTAATCGTACAATAAATTTTTGATGAAATAATATAATGTAAAATAATCAATTTATTGAATATAAACTAATCGTACAATGAATTTTTGATGAAATTTTATATAAAATCGTAATATAATATACGAATCAATATCAATATTGTAATCGAATATACTAATCGTACAATAAATTTTTGATGAAATAATATAATATAAAATAATGAATTTACTGAATGTAAACTAATCGTACAATACATTTTTGATGAAATTTTATATAAAATCGTAATATAATATACGAATCAATATATCAATATCGTAATCGAATGTACTAATCGTACAATAAATTTTTGATGAAATAATATAATGTAAAATAATCAATTTATTGAATATAAACTAATCGTACAATGAATTTTTGATGAAATTTTATATAAAATCGTAATATAATATACGAATCAATATCAATATTGTAATCGAATATACTAATCGTACAATAAATTTTTGATGAAATAATATAATATAAAATAATGAATTTACTGAATGTAAACTAATCGTACAATACATTTTTGATGAAATTTTATATAAAATCGTAATATAATATACGAATCAATATATCAATATCGTAATCGAATGTACTAATCGTACAATAAATTTTTGATGAAATAATATAATGTAAAATAATCAATTTATTGAATATAAACTAATCGTACAATGAATTTTTGATGAAATTTTATATAAAATCGTAATATAATATACGAATCAATATCAATATTGTAATCGAATATACTAATCGTACAATAAATTTTTGATGAAATAATATAATATAAAATAATGAATTTACTGAATGTAAACTAATCGTACAATACATTTTTGATGAAATTTTATATAAAATCGTAATATAATATACGAATCAATATATCAATATCGTAATCGAATGTACTAATCGTACAATAAATTTTTGATGAAATAATATAATGTAAAATAATCAATTTATTGAATATAAACTAATCGTACAATGAATTTTTGATGAAATTTTATATAAAATCGTAATATAATATACGAATCAATATCAATATTGTAATCGAATATACTAATCGTACAATAAATTTTTGATGAAATAATATAATATAAAATAATGAATTTACTGAATGTAAACTAATCGTACAATACATTTTTGATGAAATTTTATATAAAATCGTAATATAATATACGAATCAATATATCAATATCGTAATCGAATGTACTAATCGTACAATAAATTTTTGATGAAATAATATAATGTAAAATAATCAATTTATTGAATATAAACTAATCGTACAATGAATTTTTGATGAAATTTTATATAAAATCGTAATATAATATACGAATCAATATCAATATTGTAATCGAATATACTAATCGTACAATAAATTTTTGATGAAATAATATAATATAAAATAATGAATTTACTGAATGTAAACTAATCGTACAATACATTTTTGATGAAATTTTATATAAAATCGTAATATAATATACGAATCAATATATCAATATCGTAATCGAATGTACTAATCGTACAATAAATTTTTGATGAAATAATATAATGTAAAATAATCAATTTATTGAATATAAACTAATCGTACAATGAATTTTTGATGAAATTTTATATAAAATCGTAATATAATATACGAATCAATATCAATATTGTAATCGAATATACTAATCGTACAATAAATTTTTGATGAAATAATATAATATAAAATAATGAATTTACTGAATGTAAACTAATCGTACAATACATTTTTGATGAAATTTTATATAAAATCGTAATATAATATACGAATCAATATATCAATATCGTAATCGAATGTACTAATCGTACAATAAATTTTTGATGAAATAATATAATGTAAAATAATCAATTTATTGAATATAAACTAATCGTACAATGAATTTTTGATGAAATTTTATATAAAATCGTAATATAATATACGAATCAATATCAATATTGTAATCGAATATACTAATCGTACAATAAATTTTTGATGAAATAATATAATATAAAATAATGAATTTACTGAATGTAAACTAATCGTACAATACATTTTTGATGAAATTTTATATAAAATCGTAATATAATATACGAATCAATATATCAATATCGTAATCGAATGTACTAATCGTACAATAAATTTTTGATGAAATAATATAATGTAAAATAATCAATTTATTGAATATAAACTAATCGTACAATGAATTTTTGATGAAATTTTATATAAAATCGTAATATAATATACGAATCAATATCAATATTGTAATCGAATATACTAATCGTACAATAAATTTTTGATGAAATAATATAATATAAAATAATGAATTTACTGAATGTAAACTAATCGTACAATAAATTGTTTTCATACTTGCTACAAAATTGCATGAAAAATTTAAATGATAAATAACATAAAAATCAGTATATTCTATGTTACGCGAAGAATAGTTTTGTTTTAATTAATATAAACGATCATTAATTTTTGTAATCATAAGTATCGCATAGATATCATTGTCTATAACTTTAACGATAAGTATATCTTCCATCATGAGCAAATTATTTTTCTCTAGCCTTTTCTATAATTACGATCCTCTCGTTTAATTAATTTTGAGCGAATATAAAATCCTCGTTACAGCGTGTGTGACTGTAGAATATGAATTGTACACGTTGACATAGTTGTACTAGCCTAGTTATCTACATCCATAGAACCTGCGTGAATACATAAAATGATATTTATCATTAAATATCAGCCGGGAATGTTGAAAGGCATGACAGAACGATACTGCCCTATTGTCGCGTGCGTGTCTACTAATGAAAAAAGCTTGGCATATTTGTCATTAAGGGATGATCCGGATAGGTTGTCACAGCCCAGCAACAAATGGATTACAAACTCGCGTTCGCGTCTCAGACATTATTTTTTAATTTGATATATGGAATCTTGCATTTGCACAATTAGCTTATTAAACTACCGAATTCGAAGTAAGAAAACATATTTTCTTGAAATTATATCCTACAATTCTCAATCAAACATGATATTTAATCGAGAGCTAATTGAAGAAAATTTTTTTAAGCAATCAGAAATTAAGGAGGTTCATCCGGTTAAGGAATTAACGAATAGATCTCCAAAAAAAATTTGATAGTCTATAACAGTATACCAGGATACCTAAAAAAAATTTGTAAGTCATTTGGATACCTTAATGATGAGATATTAATATAAATATTTTTTACAATTGTACATGTAGTCATATGGAAAAGAGTGATTTCCCAGACTTCTATCGCTAATTTATTAAATATTGACAGACAGTTTTGAATGAAACTTATGTCATATTAAAGAGAAACATTTAACGAATATTTTAATTGCAAATTTAGGTAGATTGGGTGACTACCCAGTAAATAAGAGATATTAGACCAACATTTTTAAAATATTGATTTTATGTAAATTATATAAATGTTACGACGTAATGTTTTATAAATAGTTTTATAAATAAATAAATAATATTATCATATTATTGAAAAACGTTATACTAACCTTGTGGCAATGATTTCTTGCTTATTTGGTGGTCATTTGGACATTTGGTCAAGGAACGAGAAATAAAAATGCCGAA